>CAVLJG010000676.1:0-123847 GCA_963669975.1 Acanthoscelides obtectus | reverse complement strand
TGACTTTAGACGTCGAAAGTACATATGATAAACAAAATCTGCTGCCAGGAACTCTTGAAGGACAACAAAGACCTAGCTTCGTTTTTGTCTGCTTTTGTTTTACAACTTTCTGATAATGCCTGAGCCTTGACAAATATAATCTTTTCGAAGAATTTGATAAAGGTTCTGAGGTTACTAGGATATAGTCAAGAAATGTTGGTAAAGCTTGAAAATGTTGAAATTTAGCAAGGCACAGTTTTTGAGATGCATACATGCAGGGTGTCTCGCCGTCTTCCGCTCAGAGCGTGACAGGGTATATATAACATGCAATAAATTTGATCACATATTCGTGTGGTCGAAAATCAATAGCCTTCTGACCTTACAACAAGCACTCGAAATGGGGCAGCTGTGTTTAAATAAGAAAAAGCTATGTAAGAAATGCGGAGAAACCAACTGACTTTCATAGTTTATACTGGGTGCGCCATCTATTACTTTTTTTTACCTATAAGTGAGTCAAATGCGCAGTAAACGAAGGAGTACTGATCGGTATCAAAGTGTGCAATAGCAAGTAAGTGATGTGCTTCATCCATACCACATACAGCGTGTTCACCTTTCCTGCCCTGGGATTATGAGCCCCGAGTTGCTTTTTGTCGCACAATGTTAGAAAGACACAGGGAAGATCCACGGTTCTTTGAAAAAATTTTATGGTCAGATGAGACCACATTAAGAAAGATGGGTACATGAACCTGCATAACTTACACGAGTGGCACGTAGCAAACCCACATTTGATGAGAGAAGATAAATCTCAATATCGCTTCAAGATAAACCATTGGACAGGAATATTAAATGGTAAAATTACCGGTCCGTTTAAGTTCCCAGAGACTTTGACTGCTGAGATTAATTTAGGTTTTTGCAAAATCATTTAGAAAATTTACTGGAGGACGTGCCACTGAGTATTTACAGGGACATGTGGTTTCAGCATGATGGCTGCCCAGCGCACTATGCACTCTCAGTGAGAGAGTATCTCGATCAAAACTTTCCAGGCAGATGGATAGGGCGGTCTGGTACAATACCGTGGCCAGCCCGGTCACCAGATTTGAATCCGTTAGATTTTTTTTACTGGGGAACTGTAAAAGAAAAAGTGTATTTCAAGCCGATTCAAAATGTAGCTGAGCTACGGCAAAGACTATTGGAAGCAGCTGATTTTGTTAATAACCGTGGATTCGCTCGTTTAATAACCCGATCTTTTTAAGAAGATGTCGAGCGTGTATTGCGGCTGAAGGAAAACAGTTTGAGCATTTGCTCTAAAGGTAATCATCATCAGCAGCATTTTGACGCCCACTGTTGTGCAAACAGTTATCCTTAAGGGTCCTTGTGCGTTTTCATAATCGCTGTTTAATTAGTAAATTTTGAAAAATTTTCATCAGTTTTTCTTCAAATAAAAATTGTGCATAAGTTAAACGAGTAATCTTCTAAGTGTTATACCATTTTGGAATCCTTATTAAATGCGCCAACTTTTAAGGTTACTTGCCAAACTCTCGTAGTACATTTTTTTCCAGTACAGCCAGTTAAGTTGAGCAAAGTTTTACTTTGGAATACTTGGTTGGGAAATAAGTGGCAATTTTTCCTGAACGAGAAAAGTTGGCAGTAAGGTTGAAGCACTGGTTTGAAGATGCATTATTCATCATTACATTGTAAAAATAAAATCCAAAAAGTTAATATTTGTAGTAACAGGAGTTGATAGACTGCCGTAGGGTGTGAAATTTCTATATTTTTTTCAAAGACCTATAATTTTCAAAACACATACATAAAATTTTTTTAAATATTTTTCTGATAGCTGTTATGACTTTGCCTGTTATCCGGTTTCGGCTTGACGTCGACTTCTGGGATACCCTATGGCATAAACCAACCTTTATTTATCAATCAAAAAATTCGATTTCACCTTGAAAAAGCGTGTTGATTTTTCAAATAGAGAAAAAGTAATAGATGACGCACCCTGTACTTGAAATAAGATAATACCATCATAAAACAGAAAAATTCTACACCCAATAAAACATGATTGTAAGATATAAGAAGAGTTCGTTTTCAGTATCACTTAATATTGAGCCTCTTATTGCGAGATGGAAATAGAAGTCTGCATTCACTTTCTAGTTTTCCCCTTTTGCCCACCTTTGTGGAAAAAGAGGCATTCATGTTTTGTCTTACTTACTGTGCACAAGAAACATTGATGTGGCACAGCGGTCGCCAACCTTTTCAGTGTGTTGAGCTACTTAATATACAGGGTCTTTGAAGTTGAGTCATTAATTTTCAGATAATGATTGTAGAAGGAAGATAAACCAAAATATGTGTGTAAAAATAAAAAAAATTAAAAAAAAAATGTCTATCTTGTTTTATAAAGTATCCTCCCGACAAGTATTTCAGTGCGGACCTGTATTTGATCGTGAGGTCCTCTGTGAGGTCTTAAGTCACCTGATTCACGAGCCCGTTGTACTACATTAACAAAGGCACGAGGGGTTGGTTGCACTCGATTGGGAAACCGATCCGCATAAACATGTGCCATTTTTTATTTCGTTTGAGCCACGCAACAGACACCACTACCGACTGACACTGACTGTATGTATACAACTGAATAAAATAATTGTAAAAACATCGTTCCAAATTCTTTCGCTTTTTTGTTTCCGATGCGATGAACCGATAAGGCGGATTATATCCGTTGTTGCCAAACACGAGCACATGATATTATTATTGAGACAGGGCGGTACTCAAACTTCCAAAGGGCTATAACTTTGTTACTTTAATTTTACCAGAAAAATGGTAAAGGAAAAAAACATTTCTTTTGATCAGATCTACTCACTGTTAAAATAAATGACTCAATTTCGAAGTCACCCTATAATAATTTTGCAATAAACAGAGGGGTACCTAGTCATAGGCAATGTAAGCCAACTTAAATGATATTATACACAAATGTTCGGGATATACATGTGTTTATTTAGTTGTAGACTTAAATAAACTAATAACAACTAATACATAACTACATCCATTCCGACCTTTGAAAAATAAACAAAATTTTCCGTCAGCTAGAATGGTAAGTCACATACGATTTAATGAAGGTAACTAAAAATAAAAAAAGTCAATGCACGATTTTAAACAAAAACGTGTCTAGATAAAAAAAGCGTGTTCAATCAGAAGCCTGACACCCAGACTCACTGACAATTTTTTTAATGTTTGGGATATAATTTGATACCACCATGCGAATATTATCCAAATGTTCATCTGTAAATCGATTACGGTATTTGTTTTTAATAAACTTCATATTTGTAAAATAAGATTCCCACAAATAGGTTGAACTAAATAACGCTTTCACTTTCTAGGCAACACGACATAAAACTGAATATCTATCCTTACTTACTGGAGGCCAGATACATTTTGTATTTGAGACTAATGATTTTAAAGCTGAATCATTTTGAAATGCAATTACTTCTATTTGCGATGTCTTCGCTAAAATTCTGCGTAACAGAAGTTACAACTTTTGGGTATCAACCATGCGAATATTATCCAAATGTTCATCTGTAAATCGATTACGGTATTTGTTTTTAATAAACTTCATATTTGTAAAAGAAGATTCCCACAAATAGGTTAAACTAAATAACGCTTTCACTTTCTAGGCAACACGACATAAAACTGAATATTTAGCCTTACTTACTGAAGGCCAGATACATTTTGTATTTGAGACTAATGATTTTAAAGCTGAATCATTTTGAATTACTTCAATTTGCGATGTCTTTGCTAGAATTCTGTGTAACAGAAGTTACAACTGTTGGGTATCAATTTTTATGAAGGGTGAAATAACAAATTGCAATTTCGTTGAAACCCTTGACACGATTTTTGAAGTTATCCTTCAAGTCAGAAGCTATTTCTACATGATATTTACTGTCTTATGGTTCTAATGGACTTTGAGATATCTTTTCTGAAAGAACAGAAAAATGCCTTATATCGAAATCGATTAAGTTTTGTTCCCTAAACTCAATCTTTCTGATAAACGCTTTTATATCAGAAACCATTTCTGCTAGTTCTTTGTCTCTTTCCTGAAGCACGTTGTATGAAAAAGTGAACTATGGCAGATATGATATCATCAAAACGTTTCAGCACTCGTCCCCTACTTCACCACTGGCCTTCATAGTGAAGAAGTAGTTCCCCGTATTGACAGTCAATTTCTTCGGCCAAGGTTTTGAATAATCTTCTTTGTAACGCTTAAGCTCGAATCTTGTTCACAAGTCTGCCGTTTCCGATATTGGAATTTTCTCAGAAGAAATAATATTTTTAAAAGAAGAAAACAAGCCCTGCCCAGTAGTCTGCAGTCGAATAAACTTCTGTAATCGTAAAATCACTAAAAACCATCCTGACGAACACGCCCATCTGAGAGGTGACAACGACATCTGTGGATTCATCCAGCTGCAGTGAAAAATCAGCACAGTTATCGAAGTCATTTCTTAACTGTAAAACTATATCATTGCTCATTACTTCTTCTTCTTCTTTTTACAACGTGTTTTATAATCTAGACTCAAGCTCAATTTCCAGTTTCCTACCGCACCCTGGAATTACCAATAACCCTGTAGGTCCATTTATCTAACGACGATTCTCGATGTGCACGCATGGAAACATTTTGAGAAGAACGTACTCGTTCATGAACGGATGAGGACTACAAAATCTATTTACAACTTCTTGACCTTTAAGTTATATTGGCGCTAAAATATCAAGACTGATCAATTTGATCAACCACTTTTTTTCTGTGTCTTCTTACAAACTAATACTTTAGTTAATAATTATAAATAATACTTTAATATACAGGGCAAAGTTGGGGTTTTCCTTTTCAGAAACAACTACCCTTGAAATAACAAAGGTAATGTGTAGTGAAACGAGGGCGACCAAGTAAAAAAAAAATAAAGGAAAAAGTACTCACTTTCCAGTTGACGAGAAGGGCTAAGTACGTCTCTGCCCGAAATCATACCGTTCCAACACAAAAAGAAATCAGCTGATGCGCTACCGAGCAGACGCCGGCGGTGGTGCAGACCACGAACAGAGGTAACAATTATGACGGCGTTGCCGCGTTTTCAGTTTTTAGGTAAACGTACTTTATAGGTATTGTTCGAAGTTATCGCCGTTTGATTCAAAAACACAGGTGCGTGCACGACGTAGACAAGCATCGGTGCAGGGTTTGAGAATGGAGTCCCTCCCCCGAATGAAAGCACCAGCTTGTTCAATTTTGAGACGAAGTTCGTCAACCGTATGCACTTCAGTTTTGTACACTAAGCGTTTCATTTCTCCCCAAAGAAAAAAATCACATGGTATTAAGTCTGGAGATCGCAGAGGCCACGCTACGGGTCCATTACGTCCGATCCACCTATTCGGAAATAATTCATTCAAAAACTGACGCAATTCGCGTCTAAAATGGGGCGGTGCACCATCGTGCAGAAACCACATTGATTGTCTTACACTTAATGGCACATCTTCTAACAAGGAAGGCAAAGTGTTGCGTAAAAAGTCTAGGTATTGCATCCCGTCCAATCGATTTGGGAGAATAAATGGTCCAATGAGCATACCGTTCACCATGCCAGCCCAAACATTCACCGAAAATGTTTGTTGAAAATGTGCCCGACGGACAGCGTGCGGATTTTCTACTTAGCAAACATGAGTGTTGCAAAAGTTATTCACCCCATTACGCGTAAACGTAGATTCGTCTGTCACCAATATGTACTTCAAAAAGTCCGGATTATTGTCATGTTGATGCAACAAGCATTCACAAAACCGCAGACTTGCTGGAAAATCGTCAGGTTGAAGGGCTTGTACACGTTGGACGTGAAACGGATACAGCCCCTCTCCACGCAGCGTTTGCCACACTTTAGTTTTTGATACTTGCACTTCTCTAGCCACGTCTCTAGTGCTTGTTGTTTTTTGAAACGCAATCGATTATACGGGTTCGTTTACCTCTACACGCGTGACCGTAATCGTCGGTTGAAGGTTGCATACTGACCTGACACACTGACCCCGACCCAGTTCTGTCGTCGAGTTGAGCCAGTGACCTTGTACCACTCGATGATGTCGCGGGTCGCGGCTACAGGACGGTATTCAGATATTTTTGATGTTGCAGAGCCTTTTATCTCGGTTCCCTTAAGACATTGGTGTATATGGTACTAAGAAAAATTGCTTATGTTTTCAAGATCTACACGTCGTGTAAAGGAAAACCCCAACTTTGCGGACACCCTGTATAGTAATCAATGGCGGATCTAGAAGGAAGCGCGGGGTGGGGTATAGGCGATAGAAGATTAAAGAACGAGGGGGAATAATTTAGAAAACGAGAAGGAAGGGTGACAACGGCTTCATTAGTGATTCTGAGAGCAAATGTCCTTGTAACAAGAATCTTCTGCTTATTTTTCTTTTCATAAAGGACTTTCGGGAAGGAACTCTACTCCATTTCACCTAAAATTTAAAAAAATGGAGGTTCCATTTAAAAACCTATTTATATATTTATCTTATTTTTGGATCACCCTGTATTGTACTGCTATAGATGAAAAGACATCCCCGTAGAAATCAAAATTGACGTGTCCGAGCGTTATTCCCAAAAACTACCAGGATAGACACAAATGGGGGTGCGACCTTTTCGTTGGTCCACCCTGTACAATGAGCCAATGTATTTAACACCATTATTTTTACTTGTCACGGCTGCTGTTGAGCTCAACATGCCCAGTCCAGATTGAACAACAGAATGCAATTATCTGCACCTTCCGCGCAGCGCATCAACATAAAAATTCGCATCAATATTCCAACGATAAATCAAAAAGCCTTTCAATTTGTTTCGAGATTACAGCGTTTCGATTCCATTAATAAACTCGCAACTGGCTGCTGGACAACTGGCAGAAAATTAGTACATCTCATTTTTACCGCATTAAGAGGGGCGTTTCGACGGCTCGTGTAATATCGCTTGTCATGCTTTCTCATTTGTAGCAAACTTGGTACGGTGTTTGGATCCTCTGTCGTAATTTTATAGTTTTGAGGATCTTTTGTAAGTTCCCTCACTATCTACTATGTAGATGGCCTCCCAGAGAAGCTTTGCAGGTGGATGACTAACTTTATCTCGGGCCGCAATACAGGGTGTCCGCAAAGTTGGGGTTTTCCTTTACACGACGTGTTGATCTTGAAAACATAAGCAATTTTTCTTAGTACCATATACACCAATGTCTTAAGGGAACCGAGATAAAGGGCTCTGCAACATCAAAAATATCTGAATACCGTCCTGCAGCTGCGACCCGCGACATCACCGAGTGGTACAAGGTCACTGGCCCAACCCGACGACAGAACTGGGTCGGGGTCAGTGTGTCAGGTCAGTATGCAACCTTCAACCAACGGTTACGGTCACGCGTGTAGAGATAATCGCGTAGACGAGAATCCCTCAACAAGCACTAGTGCAAGTATCCAAAACTAAAGTGTGGCAAACGCTGCGTGAAGAGGGGCTGTATCCGTTTCATGTCCAACGTGTACAAGCTCTTCAACCTGACAATTTTCCAGCAAGAGTGCGGTTTTGTGAGTGGTTGTTGCATCAACATGACAATAAACCGGACTTTTTGAAGTGCATATTGGTGACAGACGAATCTACGTTCACGCGTAATGGGGTGAATAACTTTCGCAACACTCATGTTTGGTCAGTAGAAAATCTGCACGCTGTCCGTCGGGCACATTTTCAACAAACATTTTCGGTGAATGTTTGGGCTGGCATGGTAAACGGTATGCTCATTGGACCATTTATTCTCCCAAATCGATTGGACGGGATGCAATACCTAGACTTTTTACGCAACATTTTGCCTTCCTTGTTAGAAGATGTGCCATTAAGTGTAAGACAATCAATGTGGTTTCTGCACGATGGTGCACCGCCCTATTTTAGACGCGAAGTGCCTGAGTTTTTGAATGAATTATTTCCGAATAGGTGGATCGGACGAACTTCGTCTCAGAATTGAACAAGCTGGTGCTTTCATTCGGGGAAGGGACTCCATTCTCAAAGCCTGCACCGATGCTTGACTACGTCGTGCACACACCTGTGTTTTTGGATCAAACGGCGATAACTTCGAACAATAGCTATAAAGTACGTTTACCTAAAAACTGAAAACGCGGCAACGCCGTCATATTTGTTACCTCTGTTCGTGGTCTGCACCACCGCCTGCGTCTGCTCGGTAGCGCATCAGCTGATTTCATTTTCTGTTGGAGCGGTATGATTTCGGGCAGAGACGTACTTAGCCCTTCTCGACAACTGGAGAGTGAGTACTTTTTCCTTTATTTTTTTACTTGGTCGCCCTCGTTTCACTACACATTACCTTTGTTATTTCAAGGATAGTTGTTTCTGAAAAGGAAAACCTCAACTTTGCGGACACCCTGTATATCCATCGTAATTGACGGGTTCTCCTCTTCATCCCACAACGTCAAACACTGGTGTTTCTCAAGGCTGGATCCGACACTGTTCGTCTTGCATATCAACGACCTCCTTTTCTGTACGATCAGTCCAATCCACAGCGTTGCTGATAACAGTACTCTACATGCAGCACTTCAGAACGACAAGCCGTTACCTGCCGGTGAGCTAGAGAAGACTGCACCGACTTCCTACTTGACGAACAAAAAGCGTCCTAGCGCTCATCCGTTTCGATGGATGGTCGGAGTCCAGAACACATTCCGTCTATAGCGACAGCTGCTATGCCCGGATAAGACGTAGCCTCGAGTATTACCCACGTTTGGGATGCTGCCGCCCCGACTACATTATTCATACTCGATGCTGTCCGAGTGATCGATTGCAGTCTTGGGACCTTTTCGCACCGGCGGGAGGTCGGCGATCCAACTCTGTTCTATCGCTACACCAACGGGCTTTGCTCCTCAGTACTCTCCTACATGATGCCGCCGTGCGTTGTACCTGCCAAGCAGACCCGTCTGACTTCGCCCTCTCATCCTAACCGTGTCGAACTTCGTACATCCAGAACTAGAACAATCTACAGGATGGGGCTTTTCTCAGTTCTTCTAACCCTAGGCAGTTCAAAAACCAGATTAGCGAAGTTTCTGTGGGATCCTCATGCTAGCCGCGGTATCTTGGCACTTAGACTTCTGCCTTCGCGGCTGCTTAGGTGTACAGAAACAAAATAATCTTTCCTTCCAACTGCTCCCATATGTTCATATCTTCCCTAACCATATCTGGAAAAAAGGACGATGAATTTACAGCAACTTTAAGTTATTTACTAGAAATACATATACGAGCCCCTTCCCACTTCAGTTGGACCACTTCAAGATTTGTACCAAAATATGCCTTTATAAACGAAACTATTTACTTCTAAAACAATTTATTTTCTCAAAAACATTTTAGATACACTCTAATCGTAAAAAATACATATTTGAAATCACTTAGACCTATAACTAATAGAACATATAAACAAATAAACAATGTGCGAATAAATGCGCGAAGTTAACAAAGCAACAATTGAAAGATTACCATAGGGTAGCATCACATTTATCTTTTATTACGGCTGAAATTCTTTGGGGCATAGTGTTAACCAAGTTTTGGCAAAAATTTGGTGTGAAACAATCCCATATTTCTTGAAGCTTGTGTCTCAGTTCGGTGATTGCACGAGCAGGATGTTGTCGTAGAACCTTTTTCATCTCGTGCCACAAAGTTTCAATAGGTGACAGATATGGACTGCTAGAAACCCATTTCAAAAGTTGTACATTATTTTCTTCCATCCATTTTATAGCCTTTTTTGAGGTATGGCACGCTGCACCATCTTGCTGAAACACAAAATCTTGGCCGGATGTCAAACATTCTTCCATCACTGGTAAGACCGATTCTTCTAAAATTGTCAAATATTTGTTTGTATCCACATTTCCATCAATAAAATGAAGTTTTCCTACTCCTTTTGGTGACATACTGCCCCAGACCATAATGGATGATGGAAATTTCACTTTTCTCTTCAGACAGTCAACATGGAATGATTCATTTTTTTTTCGAATGACTCTACTGCGACTGTCACAAACACAAACTTCGAATCGGGCCTCATCACTCCATTGTATTGCACACCATTGTTGAGGTATCCATTGTCTATGTTCTTTAGCCCATCTAAGCCGATTTTTCTTTTGCAGTGGCTGTTCTTTGGCCTATAAACAAGTTGTGCAACTTTAGGATTTTTACTACACTTTTTTTTATAAGAAAACTTACCTTGCCAGTGCTAGATCCCAGTTTGTGGGCCTCTCTATGAGTTGTGGACCTCGAAATTCTCCTTCCAACAGCGTCACTCCACAGAGCACTTAATTGTAAATAATTGGCACGCCTGTTTTTCACGATTATTCTTCTTAATGCTCTTCGGTCGGCATTTGTGATATTACTTTTTTTCACATATCGTGGCTTAATATTAACTGAACCAGTTACGTTATATCTTCTAACAATATTTCTCACACTGTACCGCGATAAGTCTAACAAAGTTGCAATTTCTGAGTTTGATTTCCCAGAATAAAAAAATTTAATTACCAGTAACCGAATTTTCTCACTAATAACCTTTCCTCTACCCATTTTGAAAACCTTAAATACCCAAAACTATTTTAAACCTATTCTGACAGCTGTGATTAATAAAAACAATTGTCATGGCTTTTATTTTTCACAGCCACCTATGCGTTATAGGTTTATTTTGCATTGAAATGAAAATGGGTTGATATGCTGTAATTGCAACATGTGTTATTTTTATGCTGTAAATTTGATTAGGGAGTGATAAAGTTGGTGTTTTCTACTAAATATTATCAAAATATGCATTTTTAATATTTTTAACCTATAACACCCTGCTACATTTTTATTATTTGTGTTTGATAAGAAAAAACTAAGATTTCAATAGTTGGGCCAACTGAAGTGGGAAGGGGCTCGTAGTACCTTTGACTTCCACTGTTTACGTTTCAGTACTGAAGAGTGATACATAACCGAGGATCAATAGCAAAACGTTTCTTGTCTAAATATTTATGCACATACTACTAAGCTCTAATGTAATGTCTGATATTTTAAATAATAAAGGAATGTTTTATTTAAGTAGCACAGAGTGCATGTCTTTTTACAAGCCTTCGTTAACTTGACCTGTTTGTTAGTATGTTTGTTATTGAGCTGAAATTGTATATATGTCGGCGTCAAATGCTGAAATATACACGTCTGGTTCGCGTGATAATACAAATTGAATTAACCGCCGCTATTCTGAATCAAATAAGGCTAATTTCACAAAATGGCGATATATAATTTCTATAGTAACCCTGTGATATGGGTATCAAATGAAAGGGCTTGATGAGAGAAATACAACAAGTAAAGTGACGTCATGCTTAATCCAATATGGCAACCGTCGCAGGATAGCGACTTTCATGTCAAAATTTGCAAATATACATACCACATCATTCATGATAAAAATATGATATCAATATTTACAATCGATCCCGCATAATGCAAAAACTACTTCAAACCGAAGTGACAAAAATACCACCTTTTCGCATTTCTTACTGGAAACGGCGAATTTTGCAATGGTCTTCAATTGCTTGCATATACTCACCATTATATACCTTGAAAAATAAAGATATTTTGCATGAGATGCGCCTATACCACAATAATAATAATAATTATTATTATTATTACTATGTTCTTTAGCTTTTAGCTAGCTAAGCTTGACCAATCGAGCTGACACTTTATATGCGCTTTTATTTCCCAGGTCAATACACGATAAATTAAATGTTGCTATTTTGAATCCAATATGGCGGACGCTACGACTATCATTTCCATAATAACACCTTTAATATGGATATCAAATCAAAGGGCTTTCATCAGCAATGGGAACTTATTCTAAATTGAATATGGCAGACGCTTCAATTGGTGACTGACAGCGTCTCCATTTTTGATCCAATTGAGCTGTTATATGTAAGTTTGGTTTCCAAGACCATACACAATAAATTACATGCACCCATTTTGAATCCAATATGGCGGATGCTACAAAATGGATTTATCATTTCCGTAATAAAGCCTGTAATATGGCTGCCAAATGAGCTGAATACTATCAGCAAAGTGACGTCATACTAAATCCAATAAAACTGAAGATGGCGATTTATCGTACACAATGAGCTAATAGATCCAAATAAATAATTTATTACTCTGTGAGAACGGCGTCGTTATCATTGGTCTGCAACCTATCTGGGAGCAGTAAAACTATAAAATCAAACCGTGACTAAGTCCCCTTAGGTGCAAGCAAGGTCCAACCTGAAGTAAGCAGCAACATTGGTGCAAGTATGGTTCAACCTGGAATAGGCGGCACATCACGGGCAAGTAATGTCCAGTCTAAAATAACTGGCCAAATTCACATACAAGTTATCGGTTGTAAAACTATACAAAATAAATAAAATAAAGAAACACTTCTTGATCCTTAAAACGTAACTTGCTTTTATTTGACAACTTGAGGCGCGGATTATTTAAAGGTTAAGAAATATAAAACGGCATATTTCAAATCGGAAAAAATATTTCTGAATTTTTACTTCATTTCAACAGCTAAACACGACCTTTTTTTAAAAAATGTATTCTTTCATTTCATTTATACTAAGTGACATATAAATCCGAACACCCAGTTTAAATGGTTTTATTTTAATAAAAGTTGGTGAATGTATTTATCTTACTGTACATAACAAGTGAAGAAATTTTCAGCCTTATCAGTTGGACATTCCGGTTTTTATACTGCTTTTTTTTAATTCACTAACGCTCTAAAAATGAATATTTCAGCCGCAGTAAAGAATCAACGTTGGCGGATTTTGGTTCTTGACATCCTTTACGATCGGTTACGATGCCTAGAGTACGGAGACCTGTACGATTTCGTCAACTTAGTGAGTTTGATAGGGGCCGTATAGTGGGACTTCGGGAAGCTGGACTTTCTTTTCGGGCAATTGCAGTTAGAGTGCAAAGAATTGTAGACACTGTGGTTAGGTGTTGTCAGGCATGGCTTCGAGAAGGCCGTACGCAAAGAGCAAGAGGCATGCACGATGGTCGTGCCAGGGTTAGAAGGCGACGTGGTGAAAGGAGGAATCCACAGTTTTTTGTTGAAAGACATGTTCATCACACTGTTGTAGTTATGGTTTTGGAGTGCTATAGCTTATGGTTCCAGGTCACCTTTAATCTTCATTAGAGGTAACATGAACGCGCAGCGTTATATCCACGAAGTTCTAGAACCCCATCTTTTACCCTATCTTGACACCCTGGCAGATCCAACTTTCCAACAAGATAATGCCCGACCACATGTTGCAAGAGTCACGATAGACTTCTTTCAACATAATGATGTTACATTGTTACCATGGCCACCAAGATCTCCCGACTTATCCCCAATTGAGCACGTGTGGGATATGATGGGTAGGAGATTGCTCAATTTGTAACGTTCTCCTCAGACTCTAGAAGCACTTCGAGAGGAGTTGGTGGTTGCCTGGAATGAGATACCACAGGAGGACATTGACCACCTGATCAGAAGCATGCCTAGGCGCGTTGGAGAATGCGTTGCACATCAGGGTGCATCCACACATTATTAAAGGTCAAAGGGCTTTAAAGCAGTTCAATCATTTTGAAATTTTTATCATTTACTTATTATGCTTCATTAAGTACTTATACAAAATTTTAATAAAATAAAACCATTTAACACATTGACTGCGAACTGGGATGAGGATACCCACCTCAGAAACTGAAATACTTTTTTTGGAAGGCGGCAGAGAGCGTCGAAAGACGCCATTCGCCTTCCACCACAGGAGCGGAGGGCGTCTTTTGACGCTGTTCGCACTGAACGTGTTAAACTGGGTGTTCGGATTTATATGTCACTTAGTATATTATTTGTTTAAAACGGCATCATTCTCAACAGATTCTTATGTCACGATTTAATTCTTTGTTCGATCTTTGGTCTTGAATACTAAATAGACGCTTTTGAATGCCCTTCTTAACAAAATAACAACTGGCTGTCTGAGAACCAGCATAAAACTAGTCCAGCTTATTTGTATCGCACTAATTCGTTCTCTTTTGATGTTGGCAGCGATGAAACGCGAGTCATTTTTATCCGTCCGCGCAATTGGATAATAATAAGGCTATCAAAATGTGGCGCCTTCTTGTTTTTATTACCTTCTTTTATTCCTTGGTGATTTATAGACAGTATCCATTGGATTGTTAGCAGTGTTATTTATGTTACATTTATAGTTGCTTTCCTATGATGTCTACAGATCATCCATCTCATTCACAAAACGTACTATGTACAGTGGTTTTTTATTTGTGGAAATGGTCAATAACCTCATTGTAAATTTTACATTTAAATGTTAAGTACACGAACTACAAAAAGCCATATACCTCCTCCTCAAGGACGATTTATATCTAAGGAACTTATTTTGATGGTGACAGTATAAAATTGTAGTTATATTGGAATGAAAAAATAAAAAGGAGTCAGTCATCACTTCATTTACAGATTTCGTATGTCACTTCATTTGCCAGGAAAATATGGAATTTTATATATCAATCTCATAGAATCACCTGTACACCAAATCGTGCAAGAGCAAATATTAATGAAACGCACTACATATCCCAACATTAACTCTACTGATTAAAATATGTTTCAACTCGAGTAAGTCTACCGAATCCTATTTAAGTCTATTTTGAATCAATTTATTTCTGGACAAAAATAAACATGCCGTCATCTTTATAATCAGGATAAAGCATTTAAGCCATCTATCACGCAAAGAGTCGACCAGTATCCGCACCCGAATGAGAGAGATTTTACAAAAGTTTGGCGTATTCACAGACACAATTATAAAATTTTAGAAACTGCTGAGCGTTTTAAGCTCCTTTTCTTGTTTTAAATCCCTAAAGAGCCTTCAACGTTTCTGTTGTATTCGTGTTTACTATTACGCACTTTTAAAAATCAACGATTAAAAGGTAACAAAGTAAATGTTGCAACACTTTCAACATACAAGATCTGATTTCTAAGCCTCTGGCATGTTAATATTATATGCATCCGTATACAGGGTGTTTCAAATTCGACTCTCACCATTGGGACCTCAGAAATGGTAAGAGATAAATATACAGGGTGTCCGCAAAGTTGGGGTTTTCCTTTACACGACGTGTAGATCTTGAAAACATAAGCAATTTTTCTTAGTACCATATACACCAATGTCTTAAGGGAACCGAGATAAAGGGTTCTGCAACATCAAAAATATCTGAATACCGTCCTGTAGCCGCGACCCGCGATATCACCGACTGCTACAAGTGGGTCGGGGTGAGTGTGTCAGGTCAGTATGCAACCTTCAACCGACGGTTACGGTCACGCGTGTAGAGGTAAACGAACCCGATTGCGTTTCAAAAAACAACAAGCACTAGAGACGTGGCTAGAGAAGTGCAAGTATCAAAAACTAAAGTGTGGCAAACGCTGCGTGAAGAGGGGATGTATCCGTTTCACGCCCCACGTGTACAAGCCCTTCAACCTGACGATTTTCCAGCCAGAGTGCGGTTTTGGGAGTGGTTGTTGCATCAACATGACAAGAATCCGGACTTTTTAAACCGCATATTGGTGACAGACGAATCTACTTTCACGCGTAATGGGGTGAATAACTTTCGCAACACTCATGTTTGGTCAGTAGAAAATCATTTTCAACAAACATTTACGGTGAATGTTTGAACTGGCATGGTGAACGGTATGCTCATTGGACCATTTATTCTCCCAAATTTGTCATATTTGTTACCTCTGTTCGTGGTCTGCACCACCGCCGGCGTCTGCGCGGTGGTGCATCAGCTGATTTCATTATCTGTTGGAGCCGTATGATTTCGGGCAGAGACGTACTCAGCCCTTCTCGTCAACTGGAGAGTGAGTACTTTTCCATTTTTTTTTTGAGCGCCCTCGTTTCACTACACATTACCTTTGTTATTTCAAGGGTAGTTGTTTCTGAAAAGGAAAACCCCAACTTTGCGGATACCCTGTATAAAAAAAGCAGAAGTAAATCATCGCAAATGCTCACAATGTTTATTACGATCTTACAATAAATCTCGTATACCAAAATAAATGAGTATCTGATAATTTCAAGGCCCTCCCAGGAAATTATATTTCTAAAATAACGAAAGTTTGGCGATCTCAATGTATGGGATATTATACATTTTTTGATTCGGAATCAAAAACTCTATTTATCTAATCAAAAGTCCCATATATACTAAGTGACATATAAATCCGAACACCCAGTTTAAATGGTTTTATTTTAATAAAATTTTGTATAAGTACTTAATGAAGCATAATAAGTAAATGATAAAAATTTCAAAATGATTGCACTGCTTTAAAGCCCTTTGACCTTTAATAATGTGTGGATGCACCCTGATGTGCTATGCATTCTCCAACGCGCCTAGGCATGCTTCTGATCAGGTGATCAATGTCCTCCTGTGGTATCTCATTCCAGGCAACCACCAACTCCTCTCGAAGTGCTTCTAGAGTCTGAGCAGGACGTTGCAAATTGAGCAATCTCCTACCCATCATATCCCACACGTGCTCAATTGGGGATAAGCCGGGAGATCTTAGTGGCCATGGTAACAATGTGACATCATTATGTTGAAAGAAGTCTATTGTGACTCTTGCAACATGTGGTCGGGCATTATCTTGTTGGAAATTTGGATCTGCCAGGATGTCAAGATAGGGTAAACGATGGGGTTCTAGAGCTTCGTGGATATAACGCTGCGCGTTCATGTTACCTCTGATGAAGATCAAAGGTGACCTGGAACCATAAGCTATAGCACCCCAAACCATAACTCCAACAGTGTGGTGAACATGTCTTTCAACAAAAAACTGTGGATTCCTCCTTCCACCACGTCGCCTTCTAACCCTGGCACGACCATCGTGCAAGCCTAAACAAAATCGAGAGTCGTCACTAAAGACAATACTGTTCCATTCCTGATCCCAGAGTGACCGTTGTCTGCACCACTCAAGGCGATTACGTCGGTGTTCTCGAGTTAAACGGAGGACTCAGTGTGGCCGGTATGAAAACAAGCCAAAACTTCTCATTCGTCGGTAAACACTTCGCATGCCAATAGGTCTTCCGTGTTCTGCAAACCATTCATTTGCAATGGACCTGGTAGTGGAGAAACGGTCCCTTAAGGCCAATAATCTTAGGCGGCGATCTTCACGGTCTGTTGTTCTACGGCGGCGTCCAGTACCCCTTGCTCTTTGCGTACGGCCTTCTCGAAGCCATGCCTGACAATACCTAACCACAGTGTCTACACTTCTTTGCACTCTAACTGCAATTGCCCGAAAAGAAAGTTCAGCTTCCCGAAGTCCCACTATACGGCCCCTATCAAACTCACTAAGTTGACGAAATCGTACAGGTCTCCGTACTCTAGGCATCGTAACCGATCGTAAAGGATGTCAAGAACCAAAATCCGCCAACGTTGATTCTTTACTGCGGCTGAAATATTCATTTTTAGAGCGTTAGTGAATTAAAAAAAGCAGTATAAAAACCGGAATGTCCAACTGAGGCTGAAAATTTTTTCACTTGTTATTTACAGTAAGATAAATACATTCACCAACTTTTATTAAAATAAAACCATTTAAACTGGGTGTTCGGATTTATATGTCACTTAGTATACTATAAGAAAAATAGGTTTGATTCTTGGGAACAAGAGATGAAACGTCATAGTGCAATTCTAATTATGCCATTTTGTAGAGTAAAACAGATAGCAATATTAATGTGCGCTTTATTTGTAAGTCTCACCACGAATAAAACCGGGAAAAAAATCAATACGATTTTGGGAAAATTCTGTATTTTCAGTCTCTATCCGGATTTTGAAACTTTCTAAGTGGCGTTTTGTTAATTATCTAAACACGCAACATTGTCCTCATTTAAGCGTATCTCTTACCGTTTCCGAGAACGCTCAAATTTTGTTTTTTGACCTTTCAGAGAATCCTTACCATTTTTGAAAAATTTTCATGGATAAACATTTTGAAGGAGGGGGTTGGTTTGTGGAGGCGAGGTGGTAGGGCTATCTCAATGTTTTTGATGTTAGTATGTTTATACGCCCCCAATCTCGGTAGGTAAACTCACTTATTAGACATATTTCACACATCATAAATTTCCAAAGACATTTGCCCTTAAAACTTGATGATGATACTACGGCAGGGAAAGAATGTCTATGAACTAATTGTTTCACTTGATCCGTTCAGTTTCGCCGTTATACATATTCGTAACTAACTTCTTTTCAGAGGGTCTAAATCGTGATAAGCATAATCCTTTATGATCTGATGACGGTGTTGTACAGAGGAAGTAGGAAGTACATAGTCAACCTACCTGACGCCATTTTTTTTTCTGAAACACTAGGTATCCTGGTCTAGATCGAGTAGGTGCGATACAAGGTTGTTTCACCCCGTATCCGCGAGATTCCTCAGCATCGCCTTTTTCGTAGTAACAAGTAACAGAATACTAAATTTTAATTAAATCCCAATTGGCAGCTGTTTACCATAAGAAGAAGCGACACGTTTTTTCCCTCCAGTCCAGACGCTGAAGATACGTTACACTAATCACCAGTACCAGTAGTTGCCTCTAGATCTTTTTTTCTCAGAATCTCACATACTACTTTGTATTGGCACATCCGATAGCATTGTAACATTACAGAGGTACGCAAGTCTTGATAATATCTAGAAAATAGTGCGTCAAGTAGGTTGACTCTGACCTTTCTACGCAACACCGTCATCATCGAGAAGACAATACAATAGCCTTTTAGTTGAATGAACGAGAAAAGTTTATGCCAGTACCCGGATTTTGATTATTTGGATGTACATTTTGATGAGTATTTGAACTCGAATAAACAGGTTAGATAATATCTTGAATCAGTACAGTTAAGTGATATTTCATCTAGAAACTTTGTTGACATTGGTATTCTTAAACTCTATCACTTTTCCTATGTTTATTCAACGCTTAGTCAATGCATTCTTTGCTGGGAGAGCTGCTCTCGAATCAACGAAGTATTTGTTATTCAGAAAAAAAATTCGAGAGCAATGTGTTTCAAATGTCGGCGTTACTCTTGTAAAGAGTTATTCAAACAATGATAATGACAGTTCACTCGTTATACAGGGTGTCCGCAAAGTTGGGGTTTTCCTTTACACGACGTGTAGATCTTGAAAACATAAGCAATTTTTCTTAGTACCATATACACCAATGTCTTAAGGGAACCGAGATAAAGGGCTCTGCAACATCAAAAATATCTGAATACCGTCCTGTAGCTGCGACCCGCGACATCCCCGAGTGGTACTAGGACACTAGCTCAACCCGACGACAGAACTGGGTCGGGGTTAGTGTGTCAGGTCAGTATGCAACCTTCAATCGACGGTTACGGTCACGCGTGTAGAGGTAAACGAACCCGTATAATCGATTGCGTATCAAAAAACAACAAGCACTAGAGACGTGGCTAGAGAAGTGCAAGTATCAAAAACTAAACTGTGGCAAACGCTGCGTGAAGAGTGGCTGTATCCGTTTCACGTCCAACGTGTACAAGCCCTTCAACCTGACGATTTTCCAGCAGGAGTGCGGTTGTGTGAGTGGTTGTTGCATCAACATGACAATAATCCGGACTTTTTGAAGTGCATATTGGTGACAGACGAATCTACGTTCACGCGTAATGGGGTGAATAACTTTCGCAACACTCATGTTTGGTCAGTAGAAAATCCGCACGCTGTCCGTCGTGCACATTTTCAGTGAATGTTTGGGCTGGCATGGTGAACGGTATGCTCATTGGACCATTTATTCTCCCAAATCGATTGGACGGGATGCAATACCTAGACTTTTTAGGCAACATTTTGCCTTCCATGTTAGAAGATGTACCATTAAGTGTAAGACAATCAATGTGGTTTCTGCACGATGGTGCACCGCCCCATTTTAGACGTGAAGTGCCTGTTTTTGAATGAATTATTTCCGAATAGGTGGATCGGACGAACTTCGTCTCAGAATTGAACAAGCTGGTGCTTTCATTCGGGAGAGGGACTCCATTCTCAAAGCCTGCACCGATGCTTGGCTACGTCGTGCACACACCTGTGTTTTGGATCAAACGGCGATAACTTCGAACAATAGCTATAAAGTACGTTTACCTAAAAACTGAAAACGCGGCAACGCCATCATATTTGTTACCTCTGTTCGTGGTCTGCACCACCGCCGGCGTCTGCTCGGTAGCGCATCAGCTGATTTCATTTTCTGTTGGAGCAGTATGATTTTGGGCAGAGACGTACTTAGCCCTTCTCGTCAACTGGAGAGTGAGTACTTTTTCCTTTATTTTTTTTACTTGGTCGCCCTCGTTTCACTACACATTACCTTTGTTATTTCAAGGGTAGTTGTTTCTGAAAAGGAAAACACCAACTTTGTGGACACCCTGTATATGTATCTATAGCTGTCTAATTTACATCAAAGAAAATCTTGATGATTTTTCTATCAAAAATCAAGAAAGTAGGTGCTCCTCATAGATTATCATTGACCCCAAAGCTTCCACAGTTATTGCACTAAGACTTTATAATCACTTACCAAAATCCCTAAAGAGTATAACCGATTTGCATCTATCTAAAGCAAAAGCTAAGACATTATGTTAAACAATCCCCTCTATGGCGTTTCAGAATATTTTAGCAGTTGTTTTGAATAGCGTATCTGATTTATTTATCACTGATACTTTCAATTTGTATATGTGTTTTATTGTTGTTTGTGGAATTATGTATTCTTTTATGATCATTTATTCTACACATGGCCAGAGAATGCTTGTAAAGCATCTAATTTTTTTTTCTTAATGACAATTCCGATACTATGATTGTATGGTCGTATGGAAAATAAATCTATTTATTTCTCAGCTCAACGATTAGGTTTGCGACCTTTGAGAACGAAATGAGTCACAAACACGTACAATAGATAAGTTTAATGGATCTAGTCAGTCAAACAGGTCCATACAATTAGTCCATATGCATTATTTCCCTGCGCTACAGGTAGTTACCCTCTATCTGGCAACGTTGCCCCTTCCCATATTGTCAGGCGCCGCAGCAGAAGCACCGCCGCAGTACGAGAAGAACAATCAATCCGACCTTTGCGTTGGGCGCTGATCCCAAATAGCAGAAGGAGACGCATATCGAAAACATTACTCTATCATTCTAAGACAAATCTTGGAAAATCCTATAATATGTGAAATATCGCTAATAGGTGTGTATAATTACCGGGGCTGGGGGCGCATAAATATACAAGGCGTTCCTTAATGATATGCGAATATTTAAGTGCTACATGAAAAATTAATGTTAGTTTGATTTTTAAACTATGGTCCAAAAATGTTTCCTTACAAAACCAGAACCGTACGGGTATTAACTTCGATATCTTTTAAGAAAAAAATGGTACGCCAATGGTTTTTGCCAAGAAAAAATTATTTTTGAATTCCCCGTTCAATTTAAAACAAATCATCTCTCTTGAATTGTTTTTTTTTTCGATGCGCCATTTTTGAGTATTAAAATAAAAACCGTTCTATTGTCCGAAAAAATTATTGTAATAATTGAAGATTGCAATTTAGCAATAAATATCTAGTTCTTCTGGAATACACTGGCTTTTGACATCTGACAAGTCTCTGTTATTCAAGTCTGTTCGCCGTGACATCCTTTTACTTATTTAGTTTTTAAAATCTTGTTAATAATGGTGAATTATTCAAATGCAGAAATGGCGGAAATGCATTACGTAAATGGCCTTGCCGACGGTAATGGTGAGCAAGCCAGACGCATTTATCACCAGAGATAACCCGATCGTGCTTTGCCAAATAGTCGAACCTTTTCTAATATTCATGGTCGTCTTTTTGAAACTCATTCTGTTCGAAAAGAAACATCTGAAGGTAGACCTCTAAGTGTGAGAACACCTGAAATTGAGGAAGCAGTGCTGCACGAAGTCGAAGAACATCCTGAAACGAGTACGAGGAACATCGCTACACAGTCAAAGATTTGCCATCAAATTGTTTTGAGAATTTTCGTGGATTTTTTGTTATATCCTTACCATATTTTAAGAGTTCAGGCATTACTTCCCATTGATTTTCCAAGGCGTGTGACTTTCTGTCAGTGGTATTTTCAAAAAACCAACACTCTAGGGCGGAAGCATTCATACTAAGTGAAGGGGGCCATTTTCAACAATTTTGTAGTCACATCGTTGGTTTTAATGTTATTTTTATGTTATCAGTTGTCGTTGTTGTTCATTACCCCTAATGAGTTTATTTTTTTCAATTAAATTAATAAGAATTTTGCAAGTTAGACAATAGAACGGTTTTAATTTTTTTACTCAAAAATGGCGCATCAAAGGAAAACAATTCAAGATAGACCATTTGTTTTAAATTGTACGGGGAATTCAAAAATTATTTTTATTTGGCAAATAATCATTGGCGTACCATTTTTTTCTTCTTTTGCATTGAAAATATGCAACTTTATTAACTGACACTACGTACTAAATATCAGTGAAATCTCTGAAGCGGTTCTGAAAATATTAATTAATTTCCATTTTTTCCTAAAACTTCATCACCCCGAATTTTGTAAGGAAACATTTTTGGACCATAGTTTATAAAGCAAACTAATATTAATTTGTTATGTAGATTCACACCCTTAAATATTCGCATATCATTAAGGAACATCCTGTGCATAAAGAGATTGGCCCTTACTTATACTGCATTAATCAGTTACGTATTGTCGTTACTGTTGACTTATTACTATGCATATACGAGTATACAGTCAACTTTATCATGTGGCATAATAGCTTGGGGGTTTCCACTGATTCAAACGCAAAAAATAATATTACGTTTTCTTCAAAGTCTGAGCAGCGGGTCTAGCTGAGAAGCTTCTTTCAAACAGCTGGATATACTAACTTTGGCATCCATGTATATTTTCGAGCTGTTCTTATATATGTTATAGCGTCTAATTTGGATAATTACCATAACAAGTACTTACCACTTGTCCTGCAGGCTCCCACGCACAGATTCTCTAGAGCAGTATTCAGCCCGAACCAAATGGGTGTTAGGTTGTTCAACAAATTGCCAAATACCCTCAGGGCCCTGCCACTCACAATTTTCAAACTTGAACTTAATGCAGTATTATCATCATTCTGATGTTCTTTGTCCCGATTTCAACTGTTACATTACATACTGTTTGAAATTCATTTAGTTTATTTATTTATGTATTTTAAACAGTGCAATCTTTTAATCTGTATCTACCACACTATTTTTATGTGTGTGTTAGTTAAATGTTTGACTATTTTTATGTTATATCTAAATGTGTGTTTATTTTGCCATTACCATGTCCTGTGTCATCTCATGATGATCTAATAGAACCAATAAAGAAATGAAATGAAATTGTTTACCCCTATTTTTTTTCAAAAATCATCCGGGTCCTCTGGAACGTCAAAGAACAAAGTTTGAGCGATTTTTATTTTTTCGATATTGCCCTTTCCTTCGCCTCACTGGATCGGTTTTCAAAAACTACAAAGCTCTTTTGTCCTTGGCTATTAGTAACCTTGTGTAAAAATGTCATCCTAATTCAATCACTACTTTGCAAGTTATGGAGCGACCAAGTATTACCGGACAGATCGACAGACAGATGGAAATGAGTGACATGGTTGGTTATGGCCACCGAGACGAAAAGCAAAGAGAACCTAGTTAGCCTGTAACAGAAAACCTTGATGCACTAAACCAGAGTTCAACAAACTTTTTTGTGTCGTAGACCCCTTGCCATGTTTTTCCATGTTGGGTAGACCCCCTACTTACCTGATATTGATTTCCTGTAAATGTCTAACTGAAGTTTAGTGTTAAAAACTTAAAGTAAAAACACATGTTAATTTATACATTTATTAATTTAATTTAAATTAAAACTACTCAAAATAAAATTTTGTATCTGTTATGTAAAATATACGTAACATTAAATAAACAGGTGTCTGACCAATAAGTGCCCGCATTGGGAATAAGTGCCCGCATTGAAAAAAAAAATAAGAGGGATAAAATAAAAAAAAGTGAAAAATAATTTAAAAAAAAGTGTCTTATTCAAAATAGTACAATAAGCGAGTTCGTTTATTAATTATAACATAAACGTATGTTCTACAATAATTTCACTGTTAGTTTGATTAAATTCCGCTTCTTATACGTTTGAGTTATCTAAAAATAGGCCAAAAATTAACAAATTTTAGTGTGTACCTATCCTTGAATTTTCAGAATAATTTAAAAAAAAATATTTTCTATAAAGGGGGGTTCTTTAAAAAAATCAATGCGGGCACTTATTCCCAATGCGGGCATTTGTTGGTCAGACACCAGTAAACATAAAATAAACTATAAATAAAATAACATAAGCAATAAGTCAATATTTTTAGTGAGAAGAATGAACCTGATGCTTTAGTAATAAATTATCAACATTTGGCGTTAATTTTGTAAGGGTTAATCTTAAATCTCCTCGGCTAATGATGTCCAGTCTGTTTCTTTTTTTCGTTACGAGATTGGTAACAGCGCTGAACCCCCTTTCCACTAGGTATGACGATGGAAAGGAAATTAAAAATTTCCTCGCTATATTCCATAATACGGGATAAGTAACGGGTATGTTGTTTTGCAGCCAGAATTGCTGATATCCGTGTTTAAACTGAACCTTAAGTTCTTCGTTTGTACTTAGTTCTGTCAGTTCCTCTTGTATTGTGACATTCGTTTCTTCTATGTCACCATATGGAATAATTATCCACGGTGGTATTACCATAGCCAAAATATCCTCAAACCTAGATTCAAAATCTGAATAGAGGGCATTTAAATGTTGAACGTAAGTTGAAACGTCGTCTTCCTGGCAGCTTGTCTGTGACAAATTGTGGAACTGAGAAAATTCGCCCCGTCCAATATTTTGCTTTATTAGTTTAACTCTGGCAAGAAACGCTGATAAGATGGACTTTGTTTTAATCAAATTTAAACTGTCGCCTTGTAATTGCAAATTAACCATATTAAATTTTGTAAACAAATCTGTCAAATAGGCGATGTCTGGTTTCCTCTTCATTAAATTTTCTTTTAAAATTTTATCTTTAGTATCCAGAAATTCTAAAATAGTCTCAAAAAGTGCAAAAAATCTTGTCAAACATAAGCCTTTCGACAGCCAGCGTACTTCAGTGTGAAGGAGTAATTGATGAAAGTGTTCGTCATTTTCTTCACACAACTGCGCAAATAACCGCGTATTCAACGCGTTGCTTCGGATTCGGTTTACTGCATCAATGACTAAATGAAGTGATTCATGCAATCTAACACTTAAATTTTTAGCAACACCCCTGACACATTTTGTTTTAAATAGCTTATAAATCCACGATAACGTCCAACCATGGCAGGTGCTCCATCTGTAGCTACTGATATTATATTTGATAAAGGAATTGCTTTTTCAGTGAAGTAATCCTTCAAAACATGAAATATTGATTCACCTTTAGTGTCGGTTATCAAAGTTCTTGCGAAGAGCAGTTCTTCGTAGATTTCTTGATTCATAATAAAACGAACATATGCCAATAATAATGCTGCATTATCAGATAAAGTTGACTCGTCCAGTTGTATAGAGAAATGGGTCGTTTGTAAATAATTACATAAGAAGCTTTCAATATCAGAACTCATTTCATCAATACGTCTTTCTACAGTATTGTTGCTTAAGGGAATTCTTTTAATGATATCAGATGCAGGTTTGTGTAAAACAGTTTTTAAAACCTCTTCAACGGCTGGCAAAATTGACTTCTCTCCGATAGTATGCGGTTTTCCGGATTTTGCTATAAGGATCGAGATATTGTAAGACGCCCGCAAACCATCATCATTTCTTTGTGACGTCGAAGCGAACATTCTGTCCAGTGTAGGTCTCTTCTGAAATTTATCTTTGAGTGTTTGAAAGTATTTCAAATCTTTCTCTGTTTTATCAGGGTGGCATCTTCTCAGATGATCTTGCAGTTTAGATGGTTTCATAGCGTCATTGCCCAAAACTTTGTTGCATAAAAGGCACATAGGCGATTCTTTGTCCGGCAATGATGGAATGAAGCCAAATTTCAAATAATCAACACTGTACTGTCTACATTTCTTTTTAGATTCGGACATGGCATCAGTCATATGTGGGCAAAATTAAATTATTTAAATAAGACAGAAAATCCAGCAGCTATATATTAAAAATATTTTTTGATTTTTCCATAATTCGAACATCTTTTTGCAACAATTAGCTCGAATTACGCAGATTGCACTGTAATTATATTACTCGTGTAATTTTGCATGATTGAATATTTAACTACTAATAACTAAAGTCATGATTGGCGTAATTTACCTATCTTTGCTAACTACGAGTACAAAACTAAAATTTAATAAAAAATAATGTACTTACTTTTCTCCAGCACTCTCAAACAAAATAACACTGACTCACTATAATTTGTGTGATATACTATCTGTTTATATTTTTTTAAATATTTTCTTAGCACTTTCCTTTTCAAGATTCAGGAAACGAATAAACGTATTTGTCCCACATTCGTATTTATAGAGTGACGAATTGAACAAGTCAGTGCAAGGTAGCGAAGCTCTGAGACTGCGACTCTCAGGTTTTTACAAGTTCAAAATGTATTACGACCACAAAGCGAATACCAACATCCTACAACTTACACAATTTTGTAAACATATATAATAAATTTTTTACTTCATAGGTACTTTTATAAATAATGTATATGTTTTGATATTATAAGATAGTATGATGTAAGTAAATAGGTACTATCAGTGTATGTGTTGAGATCCACTATCGTGGACCCCCAAATTTTTTTTCGCTGACGTAGACCCCTTGCAGGTTGTCATAGACCCCTAGAGGTCGATATAGACCACTTTGGGAATCAATGCACTAAACGAAAGCGATATTATAATCTACCTGGGCCTATTACGAGTATAAGCTGCAACTTGGCAGTCCCAGCATCAAAAAACTTAAACAGATACAAAATTATTCGTGGAAAATAAAAGAAATTGATACGATACCGCCATTATCATTCAATCAGCATACCTCTCTCAACAAGGCACATTCAAAAATACCGACAGTCATTAAAAAATACTCGAGAGACTCACAATAGATTAAAAAATTCTGTCGGTTGCGGTAAGCAGCATAAACGCAGGAGGCTCATTATGTATGATGAGTTAATTGACTTTGAAATCGACTCGAAATCAAAATATTATTCGAATCGCTCTGCGGGTTGCGCACTTGAGACTTGATTTGAAGACCAGGTGGTCCGAATATTTTCAGGGAATTATTTACCGATTTTATGCTGCTTGGCCAGCATGATAAATAAAAACGCGCTATTTAATGAGATTTGAATAAAATGAGTTTCCCACAGTAATATGCCCATGATTACGTTTAAAGTAAATTTATGTATTCACCAAGAGCGAAGTGAATATGTACCATATGTGAATATGTGAACAAAAAGGGCAACAATGGTAATGGAATCCCAACTAACAATTATCACTCCTATTAGAGTTGCAAGAATGATTATACAGTATTCCTTAAACAGCATTGTATACTGTAAGAACATTGGCAAAACCCTCTTAAAACAGCTATACAAGCGGAATGGGCACACCTAATAGGACACTGCAGTCATTTAAGAGGTTGTATGAGGGCTGCAGGTAACAGTTATAAAACAAAAGTGTAAGCCTCTTGCAGCTATAGGACATTTGCGTCAGTGCAAGATTCAGTTTTTGTCAACTATACAACTATTATGTTACGTAATTCTACTTTATTGCAACCAAACTATTTTTTATGTATTGTATAGACGAAGTGAAGAATATATAACTAACACATTACAGTCATCTTGTTTACTTATATATCGGCCATTGTGAATTGCATACACAGGTATATGACAAACTTCTACACTGTGATATAGGGTTATTGAATTACTTGCGCAACAAATTTTATTGTGATTATCGTGCAGATTAGTTACCCAATTTTTACGGGCTTCGTATTTGATTCATATTTTGACAATGATCAAGAGTATGTCTAAATCTTTAAGATGGAAAATTGAACTTATCTGCGTTAAATCTTCCACAAATCCTATATTTAGACACAATTACACTAACGTTTATCACTTTATATCTGTAATTTCGAACTGAAACATAATTATTTAATATTAAATAGAGGAATAAATGTTTGCCCAATATGGCGGGTGGTTGTGTACAATCATGGCATCGTCCATGTTGCCTTTAGGTTATTAGAATATTTTGGTGTTCCCTGCAGGTGTTATACAACAATTTGACAAATGTCTGGAATGAAATACCGACAGAGTCGAATGATTTACCCAGAATTTGTACCAGATCTATATCTTCTGTTTGAACAGTTGATAAAACCTTTTGAACCGATATGCATGCGTTGTTTGTCTTAAAACATTGGTTATGGCATTTTAACAAAAATATGACAGCAGAAAGTTAGGTTATGGTGAAGTTGTTTACCAACATATTTAGCATATGTATTATGTAACAGTTGTATAAGTTCTTCCGTTGGGAGCAATTTGTTGGCTAAAGTAGTAAATTGCACAGCAAAACAACAAGGCTCGGTTTTGTTTTATATACGTAAACGTTACCATGGATGCCACAACACAACCATTTTGACTAACGTGCAAATATGCCGTAAAATAGTTGTATAAACGTTTATGCAACAGTTAAAAATTTGCCCTATAAGGTTTTGTATAACTGTGCTATAAGAATATTTTAAACACTTCATTTTAGAGCAAATATGTTGCAGAAAGCAAATCTGCATTCCACACAACATTAAGCCAGCATTTTGGTGTTCAGGCAACAACAATAGAGAGCTTTTATGGCTGAACGGTTCTTTTACCAAAAGCTTATACCACTACTTTGCTAGTTGGGATATATTCCTGGGCTCTAGGGTGAAATCTGTACCATGTGGGGTTAACAGACCTTGTCATTCAAATTCATATGTTTATTCAAATCTTTATCCATCATTATATAAAAAATATTTCACACTGTAAAAAAATGTATACGACATCAGATGAGAAAATAAATACACCTGAGTCACAAAAGGCATAGCCTTGAGCATGGTATAAAAAATAAATAAATACGATTGTGTAAATTTAAAAAATATTTGATGCACTTTTCCGTATGATTCTAAAAGAATGTCCGAGTCAATATATTGCTTTTTCTTTTCGTAGATAACTTTTTATATGTTCTATAGGTAATGTTTCCTGTTATATAAACTAAACTTGTGAAGTTTTCTATCTTGAATCTGCGGGTATCTGTTCTTCTTAGAAAGCTTTTATGAATGATAAATGACAGTAGGATAGATTACAGCGGGGTTGCCTGTAATTAAATGCAGTTTTTAGTATGGGCTCGCTTGTTATCTCTATTACTACGCATAATATCTAAAAAAGTTAATTTCGAAAATTATAGATGCTCTTTACCTGGAAAATATTATGATCCTCACGGAGTGACTTATAACTATACGGTTACACAAACATGCATTTTTTCAAATGTAAAGAATTTCAATCTATCGAAGATGTGGATATAACATACGCTTTAGATTCAGATTGTTGGGATGTTGGGCAAAAAATTATCAAACTCCGCAACTTTTATAGCTATTAATGAATTTTTCGATAAAAAATTATACCATATTTTTTGCCTATCTATGTACTTACTTTTTCCTTTTTTTAGTTTATACAGGGTAGTCGACGGGAGAGGCTGAGGATTCATATTCTGGATTATCTTTTGATATTTGTAACTCGGATATTTCGGGGGGTTCTTGACCCTGAGGGTCACACCCTTCTGCATACTCTGCTGTGGATTATTTTCGGCGGATTTGATAAAAGCTTCATGAAGCCAAATTTTGTTAACCAAATAAGATTTTGAGGTTCTACATAACAGAAGATAAAATGGTCGAAATGTAATTGAGAATTTTGTTTTCAATGATGCAGTATGCTTCCGCCAAGTCATACCCTTATCTAGGGCGCCCAAGGTGTTTTTCATGGTATTTTGGTCCCATATGCAGAGATCTGTGAAAACTATCGAAAATGAAAAAAAATTATTAAATTAACTTTTTCAGATAATAAAATGGAATCAGAACCTTCCGCATACTACCCTTAACATGGCAGAGTGTTGAACTTGAAGCTATGTTGTGTGTTGAACATATTTGAACATATGAATATGGATCATGCTAAAGAAATCACGAACTTTCATTTGATGTAATATAAAACTGCCATATTTGTTGTTTTCTTGTATACAGTGTGTTGTGCGGATTACTATTTTGAGGCTTGCTTCTGAATATTAGCATTGATTCCACTGGAATAAATCATTTTTGTGGATCTGCCAAATAAAATCTAGCACCAGATTTTGCTAAGTTTTGCAAACTTTATTAAGAAATATAACCTTATATACTGTCATACTACTGTAGGAGATCGGATACGATTATTTAACATTTTTAAATGTATCCTTCATCTGCTCCAAATACCCCTCTGATGCCTTCCTAGAAACAAAGTAATCTCTGATTTTGATTCAACGAAGGCAAAAAAGTATACAACCGAAAAACACGCGTCTGGACTCGTATGCTAGACTTATGTTGGATAACTCCTTGAAGAGACCTTGAAATGACCTTGAGATGCTCTCATATTGACTAATTAATCTCCGATCCAGAATTATTAACCATTAATCTAAATGACACGGTTGGACTCAACTGTTCCGCTTCTTATGAAAATGTCCTTGTTATGACCTTCAAGTGAACTTCAATTGCCCTCCTAGAGACGAACTACTTCCATATTTGAAATCAGCGACAGAAAAAGTGTTACTTACTGAAAATCGTATGCTTTCCGTAGAAATAGTATTTTTTGCCAGTTTTTCGGTGTTCTTGACGCTTCACGACTTAACGATACAATGGATGGCCTGCGTGCTCAAATGGATATTCGTTTTTTCTTTGCACTTTGTAGCCAATCGTGGACTAAGCTACCAGACCAACGCAAAGTCATCAGCCTTTAAGTCCTCTCCGGACTCATGCGCGGATCGCGCACAAAGCCGCGAACTATCCGCGCCCCATGAGTGTGGATCCCATTCGCTTATTCTTGGCGGCTTCACGTCGCGTTCGCACGTTCGTCCCGTTTGTTGTCGGTGTTTAGTCCCGCGATAAAGGGTTCGCAAGGCGCGAACGTAACTAGGTTCCTCACTCGCTGATGGCTCAGTTGCCTCACAGCGACTGTCGGGAGTGGTTGTATTTTTTCCACGTCTTTTCAATTGGTCTAGTTTCACTTATACAGGGTGTTTCAGTTTATTGTTGCATAACTTTAAGATTCGATAGAACTTTTAAAATCAATGCATAAAGTCTACATAAACATGGGTCGAAAAATGCGTGGCTTCCGAAATACAGGGTGTTTAAATTTACTTTCTAAAATAGTTTTTTTTTTAATATTTCGAACAATATTTGATGTATAACAGTGAAAACTGGAATACAAGGGTTTTTTGGTACGGCAAAATGAACTATGGGCATATTTTTACTGTAGCCGCTAGATGGCACTCTCTACTGTACCTGTAGTATATTAAAATGACCGAAAAATTTTTCTTAGTGTAATTTTTTGCTTTTTGAATAAAAAAACTGATTCTTCGCACTTTTCAACATAAAAAAGCTCTCCAGTGAGTTTTCGTTACAGTTAGCCGTTTTTGAGATATTTCGATTTCTAAGGTTCGATGCATTTTTTATTATTTATGGGAAAATAATATTTTTTTTTTAATTTTCGATTTGGGCATTACAAGTAATTAACATGATCGTTTAGATTGTGTTTTTAAACACAGCAATAATTCCTAACTTCAAATAAACACAAAAAAACAGAATATTAATTTGTTTAATTTTCCAATATTGTTTCTAACAAATTAAATTAATTATTTACAACTAAAATGCTATTGGATAGCTAGGACAAACATACAAAATCTAAATCGAAATGTAAACCCAATTGTTCAATACACAATTCACATCTACGAATGATCGAACGTGGTATAGCATTATTCAAATAAGGCCTTATTTCATCACATGCATTCCTGATTCTGTCTATTAGCATATCTCTTGTGGTTACGGGAGTCTGGTACACTTTTTCTTTTAGAAATCCCCACACAAAGAAATCTAATGGATTTAAATCGTGGAGGCTAGGCGACTGGTCCCCCACGGCCGATCCATCTTTCTGAATAATTTTCGTCCAGCCAGTTTCTAACTATTCTCGAATAATGAGCTGGACAACCATCAAGCTGGAACCAGGCCAATCTTCTTAAATCTAACATAACATCATCCCACATATTTGCATGTTCAGCCTTTAAAAATTCCAAGAAGGTCGCAGCATTTAACCTTGCAGGCAAAAGGTATGGTCCAAATCTTCGATAACGGTAGATACCAATCCACACGTTCACACCAAATTCATGCTGAAAATTTCTTTCCCGAACTGCATGCGGCCAAATATGTTGATTATGAAAATTTACCACTCCACGTCTAGTGAAGCATGACTCATCGGTCCATAAAACGTTACTTAAAAACTCCCTATTATTATCAGTTCTATCAAGAATCCACTGACAAAATGTGATTCTTCGTTCTCCGTCCCCTGGCTGTAGTCCTTGCACAGGTTGCAAATGGTAAGGACGTCTAAGGTCATTTCTAAGAACACGGTGAACATGGCTTGCTGAAATTCCCAAGGCACCAGAAACTCTCCTAACACTTGTGGTCGGATCTCTGTCAAACTCACGCAGGATCATACGGGTAAATCTGCGCTGACGAACATTTATGCTTTGATCCCTTTGGAGATTTCCAAAACCATTTTCAATTATTTGGCGAAGCACTCTTACAAATACTGAGCGAGTTGAATGTCGTCTGTTTGGAAATCTTCGTGCGTATTCTCTGGTTGCTTCTGCTGCGTTTCCATTTACAAAGCCAAACACAAAATGAATATCCGCTAACTCTTGATTGGAGGATGATAATGGCATTTTAACTTACTAAAAAAAACAGGTAAAAGGAACTAAATTTCGTGAATTCACAATTGCAAAAAAAAACGTTTCAGGTTTCAACAGACAACAAAACTAACTGTCAACTAATTGACGTTTAACCTTATCCTGCTTTCAATTTCAAAAATATTTGGAGGCACAGCCTACTTCTAAAAATTATCGAGATACTGCCTTTTTAACGTTATTTTATCATAAATAATTAAAATGCATCGAACCTTAAAAATCGAAATATCTCAAAAACGGCTAACTATAACGAAAATTCACAAGAGAGCTTTTTTATGTTGAAAAGTGCGAAAAATCAGTTTTTTTATTCAAAAAGCAAAAAATTGCACTGAGAAAAAATTTTCGGTCATTTTAATACACTACAGGTACAGTAGAGAGCACCCTCTAGCGGCTACAGTAAAACTATGCCCATGGTTCGTTTTGTCGTACCAAAAAACCCTTGTATACCAATTTTCACTGTTATACATTAAATATTGTTCGAAATATTTAAAAAAAAACTATTTTAGAAAGTAAATTTAAACACCCTGTATTTCGGAAGCCACGTATTTTTCGACCCATGTTTATATAGACTTTATGCATTAATTTTAAAAGTTCTATCGAATCTTAAAGTTATGCAGCAATAAACTGAAACACCATGTATATGAGTAATTATAAATTGCCAAAGCGCAAAGTAGCCCTGCAACAGCAGTAGCAATTTCACCATCCACACTTGTCAAGAGCGCGAAAATCTGCGAGTGTGGAACTGTAGGAACAAATTTCGGGATTCACACCGCGATCCGCGCCGCGATTTCAAGCCGTGATCCGCGTGGGAATCTGGACAGGGTATTACAGTTGCTGGAGCAAGGGTTGATAACGTTTTTTGTTTTTCAGGCAAAGCAGTACCATTCGTGGAACTGACAGTTGCACATGCTTCAGTACTGACCATCCTAGCGATAAGCTTCGAGAGGTACTACGCCATCTGCAAGCCTTTAGAAGCCGGGTACATATGTACGAAAGCCCGCGCGTCGTTCATTTGTCTTTTGGCTTGGTTTATCGCAGCAGTCTTCACCAGGTACGTTGAGTTTAGTACATAGCTGTCCCTTTTTTCTCTAAAACTTTTGCTTTGTACAAAGCTGTTGCTTTACATGTGCTGTACACTTGCTTCGTAGGAAAATTCGAATGAATTCTTTTACAAAAAAGACTTTATACATGATATTCTAGAATAAGTCGTCAGAATACTGAAGAATAATGTTTTATGGTGCTCGCTTAGGGAAGTGCAGACCTCTGAAGGACCACTGGATATCAACTTTCCTTCAGTTATTTCTAAACGACACTGTATAGTTCAACGAGATTTTTGACAGTATAGTAACCAATTATGGTCTCATGTAGCAGTGTTCACTGAAAATAATCAAGTATTTATGATGGTCAGCTGTTGAGTATCCCAAGTTGGTAGCTAGCAACAAAAAAATCTCCGCATTGGCATTGTGAACTGCTTCGTTATATTTGTTTCTGGATTCGACGTCGGCGTGTCTGTTCTCTACAGTGGAGTATTGTAAGAAGGTTCTGTGTGCCTTGATATTCTGCTGGCGAGCAGTGTCACACGATTTGTTAAACCAGCCGTTGAACCTTGGTTTAGGCACTTTCACTGTGTGAGGGATGTATTCTTCCATTCCGACGTGGATAATTTCGGTTATCGAATAACAGGCAGCCGACGCATACGCGTCAGTGAAACAGATCTCTCCAAGGAAAGGTAGAGAAGAAGTCTCTGAGCGCCTCCCAGTCGGCATGTCCGTAATGCCAAGTTTTGCGGCCTGTACGAGTTTCTGCTGTCAAAGCGGGTTCTGGCCGAAACCTAACATCCACAACACCGCGGCCTGAGTTACCCAGGGGGACAGGACAGCAGTGCTATAAGGGACAGGATGCTTGGTCAGAAAGAGATCCAGCAGTCAACTGGCATGTGACGAGACGCGGGGGAGAAAAATAGGGCTGGTCACCAGCTGGGTCAGCCCTTGAGTAAGAGCAAACACTTCGACTGCACGACCTGCTGCATCGGTCTTGTTTGAGCTCAACCAAATCTCATTATGGACATTGAAATCACCGAGAAGAACTACCTCTGAAGCGGCATGATTGATGTTCAGGAAACCGATCTTGACGGCGAGGTGTGTGAGTCATCCCAGTTATGGTCCGAGGGAGAGCGATAAAGGCAGCAAATAAATTTGGGTGATATTTTGGAGTTGATGCAAAGCCACAGAATGTCCTTCCGGTCTGATTCCAAAGAAACATCTGTGGAGCAGGAAATACTGCTGCGGTCAAAAGCCACAACTCCTCCGTTATTTGTCAGATTGGAGTGCACCTCGTAATTTGGGACGCTAAGATGGTTAATCGGTGCAGACTCTGAGATTTTTCCCTCCGCCAAGAAAAGCATGGCGGGACGATTGGATTGCAGTATAGTGATGAACAGCATCAATGTTGCTGTTAATCCCGCAGATGTTCGTGAAACAACACCCAAAATAATACAATACATACATAATAACAAGCAAACAACTGAAAAAGTTATGGGAGAACATCAAACAAAGCTAATAAGGACTATATTGCAACACATAGGTAAATAACGATCGTCTCTATAAATTAATGTTCACAAATTGAACTTTTTCAATTGGTAAGGTTCATAGAATGGGCTGCTTCCTAAAAATTGATTGATTCATTATTCTCACTTCCCTACCTGTTACAAGAATGTTGCACTTCCCTTTGGTTAGCTGCTTACTCGTTCTTTTTCATTGTATATTTTCGGTACTTTTTCCCAACCATTGTTTTTTAGATGTATGGAGAGGCCGCCAGTTTTCTTATTTCCAATGATAAATTTAAATTTATCCAATATATCTGTCTCGCTGAACTTATTTTTGTATTCGCTGTCAAATATTATAACTTGTACACAGTTTATTAAAATTTTAGAAATCACAGTATATTTGAATTTGAACGAGTATTTACGCAGACGCAGTCAACAACCTGCAACCAGTAGAGCAGTTGGATGCAACAGTTGCCTATATTCAGTTTTTTTAATTTTCGTGATTGCGCTGTAATTCGAAGAAGCAAATACGTTATTAGTTTGCATTTTTTTTACTGATGGTTAGCACAAATAAACCAAGTCCTCCCAATTTTATCACCGAAATGCTAAATAGATACGGCCAGCAAATCTTTATGACATCGATGACAGCTTGTGATGACTGCTACAACCTACTGTGAAATGAAAATTCAAAACTTCCCGTAAACTTTCCTGGAGGAAGCATGATTGTTTCACTGTTTCCAGGGAGATATATATATTTGATATGCATTGTTTCCAAGGAAGACTCACGCCACATTCGAGCATAGCACCAAGCTACAGGCAGTCAGGCTGGTGGAACATGTAACCAGAGGGTTCACCCTCAACATCAGTACTGGCATCTTACTTTAGGATGTCTCAAAAGCCTTTGACAAGGTGTGGCACGCGGGCCTCCTCTATAAACTAATCCAAAAGGGTTTTCCTTTCTGGCTTCTAACATTTCTGAAATCCTTTCTTGAAGGAAGGAAGTTTCGGATCAAAATTAACAATGTTTTGTCAACAACACGGCCAGTACGGGCCGGTGTTCCTCAGGGTTCGGTCCTAGGACCAATCCTTTAATCGCTTTTTATCCATGATGTCCCTTGCCCCAGCAACTGTGAAGTCTACCTCTATGCTGACGACACTGCACTTATCTCCCAGTCATGTACTGGTGATCTGGTTCACGATGGGTTGCAGAGTGCGCTGGAAGAAGTACTAGAGTTGGCAGAATGGTGGCTGATTAAAATTAATCACTCGAAAACGCAGGCTATTTATTGTACCAAAAAATGTCGCGGCTCCCCAGCAGAGGTCTCTGTAGACGGCAATCGTGTACCATGGACAAATTCTGCCAAGTACCTCGGTGTCACCCTTGATAAAGGCATGACCTGGTAGAAACATATAGCAGCCTTGAAAACAAAAGTCCAAATTGCGCTTCGGCAACTATATCCTTTGTTATGTAGATCCTCCAAATTGAGTTTGATAAACAAAGTTCACCTATATATAATGATTATTAGACCAGCCATTACTTATACATGTGCGGCTTGGTATTTTCTTGCCAAGACACATATGCAAAGTCTTCAAGTACTGCAAAGTAGAACTTTGCGAACAATTTGCAAAGCTCCATGGTATGTCTCAAACGAGACACTACACAGAGACCTTGACATTTCTTGCTTGAGGGATTATATCAAACTCCAGGCGCAGCGACATTATAGTCAAGCGGAATCGCACAGTAACCCTCTGTTGCGCGACTCAGTGGACAACACAGTGGAGCAAGTTCGTAAACGTTCAAGGCCACGGCTCGTACTGTAATCAAAAATTAGCGCGAAGTTTCAGTAAACTTAAAACTACACTCTAACAAAACCGTATCAACATTTGTTTAGTTCACCTCAAAATTAATCCGTGTACCAAGTTAAAAAGCCTAGGTGTCTCCTCTTAAACTAAACACTTCTGTTTTCCTTTGCTCTTCTCCATTTTTCTTCTCTTTCTCTTTTCTCTTTATATTGTCTGGTTTCTGGGCAACCAGTACTGACAGATTCAACTAACGTACATTAGACAGTGACCAATGGACAAAGGTCCTACGGACCGCCCAGACAAAGAAATGAATTGTCACTCACGCCACAAAGAAGTTCTATGACTCTTAAGGAATCTTTACATTCCTGTATCTCCGTATGAAGACCAAAAAGAAACCAAACGAAATAATTTCGCTTCCCGTCTCTTCACTCCACTTACCCCACCATAAGTACTTCGAAAGTTTGACGATATATTCTGGGACAATAGTTACCATCTTCTAACCGAAAAATTTCAACCTATATTTTAATTCTTCCAGGAATCAAATATATCTACATCTATAAACAACAAACAAGCTGTGACAAGTCATTAGAAAAATAGTTCCAATGCACATAAAGAAATTAATGAAACAACTAATTCGTGTTAACACATCTAACGGCGAAAAGAATAATGTAGTGATGATACACGTAAAACACATTCCGGATTATTTTGTCTATGTGATTAAAAATAGTTGTCACCTATCCGAAAAGGACATTAAAGTGTCCGCATGTCTTTCTTCCTGCTGTAATTAGTCTTTCTGAGAACTGGCGGAAGATTTCTTATCGTAATCAGCACCTGTGTGAAGTATATATTTTTAATTGGTTATGTCACTTGGTGCTATTTATGGACCGGTATAACCGTTACTGTAGCATCTTGAAGAAATAAGCTCCAAATAAAAAATCTAATTATTCAAGGTCAAATTACTTCAGGCGAAATCTGTTCGAGGGACCCACATAGTTTTTGAATGCTTCTGAAATAGATAGCTGTCACTTAAAATCTCTGACAAGCAAAACGGCTGCTAAGATGGAAACAATTGTGAAACGTTTTAATTCATTACAGATAATTGAATGCTCCGATTTTGCTATCTTAATAGCAGCTTTATAGATGCATAAAAATTTTATTACGATGGAATTGGCAACTTTTCAGATGCACAAGTTAATTATAATGACATTATTGCGGTATCCTGTTCTGTTTCAAAATAAATGATATCAGTGATCTACCAGTCTTTTAGCGTTCTGTTCTAAGCCCCATTCAATGAGCTTCAGTATGGACATATGTATATTCATATTTCTATATACATTTGAAACCACAGATTTATCGAAAACCACTGATTGGAAGAAAAAATGCCGAAACACGTCAAAAGGGGGATAGCTTTTTAACCAAAAACTACTTCACCCTCGGTTCCTCATGGTCAATCCCTTAAAAATTTTAAGTGACAAGGGGTACCGAGTAATAGCTTGTTTGAAAGGTCTTTTGAAGTACTCTCTTTTGACGTTTGACTTTTTAAAATCAGTCGATTCGTTTTCGAACTGTATTTATTGTTATACCTGTTTAGTTATTTGTTGCTAAGGAGAAGAAATAATTTAATTTGCTGTCACCTTTGTGACAATCTTGGGATAGTGAAAATTGATTCAGATTTTACTTCCAAAATGGTTGACACACTAACGGAAAAAGTGGAAAAGATTCTAATTTATGATGCCCAAAATCAATGTTTTCTTTTAATCAGTGGTTTTCGATCAAGTAATGGCACGACTCTGTACTCTTTAAGGTAAGGCATTTCAAAAAAGTCAAGGTCAAGTTTCAACCAACATTGAAAAAGAAAGACCTTAGATTTGACCTTGAGCCTCACTGTAAAGGTCATAATAGTACATGAGAACGCAGTACGTAAACTTTTCCATTGCCAGTAGCAAAGAAAAAGAAGAGGGTTCCCAGTTGAAAAAAATTGTCTCTGAAGGTGTGGTTCGAGGTTGATTCCAAAGTCCACACTAAAACCCTTGTTAGGAGCTACCACGGAATGTTTTTTCTTCAATAATATGCTAATTCCTAGTTTAGCATATTATTGAAGAAAAAACACTCCGTGGTATCTCCTAACAATGGTTTTAGTGTTGACTTTGGAATCAACTTGCCTCACAAATCTGACCTTTATTTGACCTTTAGATGTGGCCTTAATCTTAGATTTGAGTAAGTATAAGCAGACATATATACTAAGTGACATATAAATCCGAACACCCAGTTTAAATGGTTTTATTTTAATAAAATTTTGTATAAGTACTTAATGAAGCATAATAAGTAAATGATAAAAATTTCAAAATGATTGCACTGCTTTAAAGCCCTTTGACCTTTAATAATGTGTGGATGCACCCTGATGTGCTACGCATTCTCCAACGCGCCTAGGCATGCTTCTGATCAGGTGGTCAATGTCCTCCTGTGGTATCTCATTGCAGGCAACCACCAACTCCTCTCGAAGTGCTTCTAGAGTCTGAGGAGGACGTTGCAAATTGAGCAATCTCCTACCCATCATATCCCACACGTGCTCAATTGGGGATAAGTCGGGAGATCTTGGTGGCCACGGTAACAATGTGACATCGTTATGTTGAAAGAAGTCTATTGTGACTCTTGCAACATGTGGTCGGGCATTATCTTGTTGGAAAGTTGGATCTGCCAGGGTGTCAAGATAGGGTAAAAGATGGGGTTCTAGAACTTCGTGGATATAACGCTGCGCGTTCATGTTACCTCTGATGAAGATTAAAGGTGACCTGGAACCATAAGCTATAGCACCCCAAACCATAACTCCAACAGTTTGATGAACATGTCTTTCAACAAAAAACTGTGGATTCCTCCTTTCACCACGTCGCCTTCTAACCCTGGCACGACAAGGGAGGACCCAGTGTGGCCGGTATGAAAACAAGCCAAAACTTCTCATTCGTCGGTAAACACTTCGCATGCCAATAGGTCTTCTGTGTTCTGCAAACCATTCATTTGCAATGGACCTGGTAGTGAAGAAACGGTCCCTTAAGGCCAATAATCTTAGGCGACGATCTTCACGGTCTGTTGTTCTACGGCGGCGTCCAGTGCCCCTTGGTCTTTGCATACGGCCTTCTCGAAGCCATGCCTGACAACACCTAACCACAGTGTCTATACTTCTTTGCACTCTAACTGCAATTGCCCGAAAAGAAAGTCCAGCTTCCCGAAGTCCCACTATACGGCCCCTATCAAACTCACTAAGTTGACGAAATCGTACAGGTCTCCGTACTCTAGGTAACGTAACCGATCGTAAAGGATGTCAAGAACCAAAATCCGCCAACGATGATTCTTTACTGCGGCTGAAATATTCATTTTTAGAGCGTTAGTGAATTAAAAAAAAGCAGTATAAAAACCGGAATGTCCAACTGATAAGGCTGAAAATTTTTTCACTTGTTATTTACAGTAAGATAAATACATTCACCAACTTTTATTAAAATAAAACCATTTAAACTGGGTGTTCGGATTTATATGTCACTTAGTATAATTGCCCGTTCTTTCCATTTAAAAAAACAAAAGTCGACATGAAATAACCTTGAAGGTTATGCTCAGGGTCAGATCCAAGGTCACCATCGTACTGTTTATTCAAAGTTACTATAGATCTTGAACTTTTAAAAAAATACCTTATCTGGAAAAGTACAGAACCGTTTCATTACTTTCAAGCACTGATAATTTTAAATGGAAAAATAATAATTTCATACGGACATTAAAACATGATAGATAGCAAAGCACAAGGCATTTTCGCAGCCAACCATCCAAAAAATTTAAATTTCAAACCGATAATTGTCTTTTGATAGCAAATTAACTCGTACAATCTTCCGCGTGGGGCCTCTAAAAGCTAATCTCCTAGGTGTTAACTTACAGGTTTTGAGAATAGCTTCTGTTTTCATTAAGCATCAGATTGAACCTTTCGGCGGTGGCAATTCCCAAGATCTTTGACCAGGTGATTTTTTAAGTGTTTTTTATAATACCAAAGTAGCCGCGCAGGCAGAAGCCTTAACAGCAAGGTCCGCGGTTGCTATGAAGAGCTTTGTTAGTCCGATTTTTGAGCTGCCTAACAATAGTACATACAGTATATTCAGATAAGAGATAGACTGGATGTAAACAAAAGGTTCGGGTGATTTTCACGCTAACGCCGCCGTCTCGACGTTAAACAGGAGCCCTCATTGGTCAATTCGCAATTAAATGCCTATGACGAGCGGCAGAGCAATCGTATCAAGGCAGAGTCACATTCAGGTTCAGACGTGTTACGTATGTCGTGTGCATCATTGCAATTTGATATTTCTTTGGACGTTTTCGTTTGTTATCTTATTAAGTTGTTGAGTTTGTCGTTGTTATTGTTATACCTTGTTATTGATTGTTATTGTTATCAACTGCTTGCGCAAAATGCCCAGTAGTACAGATACTGCCGATGAAGTTGTAAACTCCTGTAGTCCACCTAGGAAACGCTCTAAAAAAAGACACCTGAGTGCAGAAATGGAAGAGGTCATTTTGAATATATTTAAGATCGAGCGCGAGGAGAACGAGGCATCAACCATCAAAGAAATTGTTGTGAAGGTTTCTCACAAAGTTGGGGTGTGTCGCGCATCAGTGTTTAATGTGTTAAGACAATACAAAAAAAATCACACCTTTTCTGAGCCAATGACCAGTAAACATCGCAAAAGTATTGTTAAATCATTGGATGAAGCTGATAAGCATGCGATTAGGAGAAAAGTGCATGAATTCTTCTTTAGAAATGAAATACCTACTATAGATAAAGTACTGCAGGAGGTAAATGGAGATACAACGTTGCCATATTTCAAACGATCAACTTTCCATGCGTTACTGAAGCATTTAAATTTCAAATGGAAAAAACGGGGTCGTAATAGTTTACTACTGGATAGAGAAGAAATTGTGCTATGGAGGAGGGATTATTTAACAAAAATTGGGAAATATAGAAATCAAAACAGGAAGATTTATTACCTTGATGAAACGTGGGTAAACGCAGGACACACTACAAGTAAAGTATGGGTTGATGATTCTGTAACTTCATCCAGGAGGGCCTTTCTAGATGGACTGTCCACCGGATTAAAAAATCCAGCAGGTAAATACGAGTAATAGACAACAATCGGATGTTTTTCAAACCTTGGGAACAAGGTTCTAAACATTAATTCCAGGGGGCAGATAAAACATATTACAAGTAACAAAACTTTTATAACTTTCGATAAAATGCGTGGATGTTTTATTGTCATTTTCATTTGTTAGAACTTTTTTAAGCCATGTTTTTATGTGTTTTCGATATTTCAATAATTTTTTAATATAATCTTAAAATATGTCGAATATTATAAACTTAAAAAAAGTTACTAAATTTTATATTCTGTACCGTTCCTAATATTTCTAATCATTTTAATTCATACTTTAAGCTTTATAAAGTTATAATTTGTTAATATTAATATTTGCGCGTATTTCAGGTTCCTGATCATTCATTTTTTAAAGGTTTATAACTTTAAATTAAATTGTGAAGCGCTGAGTAATCATACGACGTTCAATATTCTTTATTTCAATATGACTAAATAATCCCAATTATAGCAATCTGATACTCATGTCTCAATGTTTTTTCGCTGAATGTGATGAAAACATTTGAAAAAGGTTCGCTTATTGAAATAAATCTACACCAATTAGTACTTCGATTTCCAGGTAAAGGGAAAAGGCTCATTATCTGCCATATTGGCAGTGAGGATGGATTTGTTGTTGACGGTCTGTGGTGCTTTGAGTCTAAGAAAACTGGAGATTACCACGAGGAAATGAATGGCGAATCGTTTGAACAGTGGTTTTCAAAAATTTTACCGAACTTAGAGGAAAACGCAGTAATTGTGTTGGATAATGCGCCTTATCATTCTCGAAGAATGGAGAAGGTCCCAACAACGGCTTCAAGGAAAGTTGATGTTCAAAATTGGCTCCGCTCAAAAAATATCAACTTTGAAGAAGCAATGCTGAAAGTACAATTATTAAGAATTGTCGAGGATCACAAGGCGGAATATCAAAAATACGCCATTGACGAAATGGCAGCAAGTCAAAATAAAACTGTGCTCCGTTTACCTCCATACCATTGCGAGCTCAATCCCATTGAGCTCATATGGGCAGAGGTTGAAAATTATATAGCTAAGCACAATACAACTTTTAAATTTTGTGACCTCAAAGGACTTTTCAAAGAAGCACTAGAATTAATAACAGCGCAAAAATGGGAAAACTGTATTAAGCACGTGAAAGACAAAGTTGAAAAGAGAATGTGGGAACTGGACAATATTTTAGAGGAACAAGTCGAGCCATTCATTATTGACGTTGGTGCTTCAGGCAGTAGCGATGATGAAAGCTCATCAAGCTCATCTTTCCAATAAAAGATGTCGTTCATCAAATTCGGTAAGTTATAAGTAATTATAAAGCTACTGTACTTTTTAATTAATTATTGACATTTTTGAACCCATTTTGGCAAAACCTATTCAAGAATCTACTTTCTGACAATGTTCAACCATGCACATTTTTTTACGTTTTGAACGTTTTAATTTGGTTACATATTTACCTAGAAATCAAAAAATATACTAATCAATATTCTAAAAGCAATTTTAAGAGATATACGATTATTTTTAATTTAGGCTAATTTAAACGCCATTTTGAGATTGTATTCGACTGTATTTCACCAAACATCAGGCGGCATCCGAAGCTGGAAATCGAAGCGAAAATTTTGAAACCCGTATGTATATTTACATCATTATATATTTCTTACCCCACCCCCACATGATCCTATATCCATCACCAATCGTATACACATCGAATTGTGCTAATTTACTACAAAGTTACGCAAAGCAGCATCTACTATCTAAAATATGTACTGCGTGACTCTTAATACGTCCCTGCCGAATGTTACAGCGTTCGATGATCACGTGGTCTTGTTTATGTCCGGTCTATCTCTTATCTGAATATACTGTAGAACAGGGAGAAGCATCCAGCTCCAGACGCAATCTTCTTACAATCTGCAACCAGCAGAGCATTTCGTTGCAACTGGTTGCCTATGTTCAGCTTTTTACTTCTCTGTGATTGCGCTGTAAATCTAGAAAGCTAACACATTATTATTTTGGATTGTTTTGTTATCCCGCATATATAAAGTTATAATTTGGTAACAGAATGTAACTGTGCTCGGTCAGTAGCTAATGAGACCTCAGCGTGTGGTTCTTTGTACTTTCTATGCAAATGGTTGTGGTTTGGGCTCCACCTAGTTCCAAGCACTAGGAAAAGAAATTACAAGTAATCAATGTTAGGTCTCCGGTGCTAAAGGAGATACAACTCACAAGGTACACAAACATTGATTAAACAAAAGAAAATTAAAGAAGTTCTGGAAGACAAGCAAGAGGAAGTTATTTTGTACTACTCCTCCAGCTAGCTGGTTTCCAGTAAAAACTAAAATAAAAAACCACCTAGGCATGTGCTTGGCTATAGTCGTACTTAAATTCACCACGGAGTATCAATGAAGACAGTTCCCCTCAGCTCGATGATTAGTGTATTGAGAACGGCTAAACCCCCAAGAGGGTGAGAAAAGGGATCTGACAACCAAATTCACTAATGTAGGCCAATTTCTATCAAAATCTCCACAACCCGATAAATCCCAACACTGGATGTGAAATCATTTCACTACCGCGGGCTGTGAGCCGCTGAACTCCTTCACGAGAACACCGGGAATAGCCCCGATCCACCTTCAGCTCTCGTATTCACGGTCGACAGAAATTATAAAAAATGACCTTTACTGAGAGTAAGTGTTTTGTTATAAAAATAAAATTCGATATTTTTAAAAACTGCTATAAAATTATTACTCTAAATAAGAAAAAGGTTGTAATAATTTATTTTATCAAGATATGGAAACGCCATTGTTTCACTGTGCCCAAGGAAATATATATATATGGAAATAAAACAACACGGTAGGTAGTTTTAAATGGCTTTATTGTTTTTCGAAGTATTCTCCTCAACGATTAATACACATCTGCATACGCTCGAACCAATGTCGCGACCATCTTTTTCGAAACACTTCGAGAACGGATGACTTTTGTTGGCTTTTCTTCACCTTGGAACACCCAAACAGCCGACTGTCGTTTATTTTCTGGTTCATAACAGTAAATCCACGATTCATCACCACTAACAATGCTGTACACATTTTTTGAGTTTCCGGAATTAAAACGGTCAAGCGTTTTTTGACACCAATTAACCCTGGCTGTTTTCTGCTCTTCAGTCAACAGGTGGGGTATCCAACGAGAAACTAATTTTCTTACTCCTAATTCTTCATGTACATTTTTTTGAATCTCGCGATATGTCACGTGTCTATCTTGAATGATGAGTTTGCGCACAGCATCGACGTTCACCTTGGTGACTGCCGTTTTTGGTGCACCCACCCTGGGATCGTCGCTAAGACTCACCCGTCCACGTTTGAATTCTCCATACCAACGGGAAATTGTCGACTGATGTGGCGCTTCGTTGCCGAAAACAGACAATAACTCAGCAAGGCATTCTTGTTGCGATAATTGTTTCTGAAAGTTGTAATAAATAATAATAATAATAATCATCTTTATTCGTTGGTACCAAAATACAGAGATATGGAAGTGATTCTTGGAAAAGGCGAAGTTCAGTTTTCATTCCTATAGAGGAATGGCTGGTCTTCCACTTAACCTTACAAAACCTACTTAACTAACTTGAAAGCTTAAAAGTAAAGATATACGAGAAGTATATGTTACCGTAGTAATATTCAAACAATAGCCTTTTTGAAGGCATGAATAACTAATATACAGGGTGTCCGCAAAGTTGGGGTTTTCCTTTACACGACGTGTAGATCTTGAAAACATAAGCAATTTTTCTTAGTACCATATACACCAATGTCTTAAGGGAACCGAGATAAAGGGCTCTGCAACATCAAAAATATCTGAATACCGTCCTGTAGCCGCGACCCGCGACATCACCGAGTGGTACAAAGTCAACCCGACGACAGAACTGGGTCGTGGTCAGTGTGTCAGGTCAGTATGCAACCTTCAACCGACGGTTACGGTCACGCGTGTAGAGGTAAACGAACCCGTATAATCGATTGCGTTTCAAAAAACAACAAGCACTAGAGACGTGGCTAGAGAAGTGCAAGTATCAAAAACTAAAGTGTGGCAAACGCTGCGTGAAGAGGGGCTGTATCCGTTTCACGTCCAAAGTGGACAAGCCCTGACGATTTTCCAGCAAGAGTGCGGTTTTGTGAGTGGTTGTTGCATCAACATGACAATAATCCGGACTTTTTGAAGTGCATATTGGTGACAGACGAATCTACGTTCACGCGTAATGGGGTGAATAACTTTCGCAACACTCATGTTTGGTCAGTAGAAAATCCGCACGCTGTCCGTCAGGCACATTTTCAACAAACATTTTTGGTGAATGTTTGAGCTGGCATGGTGAACGGTATGCTCATTGGACCATTTATTCTCCCAAATCGACTGGACGGGATGCAATACCTAGACTTTTTTCGCAACATTTTGCCTTCCTTGTTAGAAGATGTGCCATTAAGTGTAAGACAATCAATGTGGTTTCTGCACGATGGTCATATTTGTTACCTCTGTTCGTGGTCTGCACCACCGCCGGCGTCTGCTCGGTAGCACATCAGCTGATTTCATTTTCTGTTGGAGCGGTATGATTTCTGGCAGAGACGTACTTAGCCCTTCTCGTCAACTGGAGAGTGAGTACTTTTTCCTTTATTTTTTTTACTTGGTCGCCCTCGTTTCACTACACATTACCTTGTTATTTCAAGGGTAGTTGTTTCTGAAAAGGAAAACCCCAACTTTGCGGACATCCTGTATATTCTATATGACTAAATGAAAAAAATCAGGGAATACAAAGACATAAAGAAATTAGGGAAAAGCGTACAATGTAAGGTAGGTATAATCATATAGATGTAATATAGGTATATGCATAGAAACAAAAAAACATTTAGATATTCGATGTTATTAATTATTGTAGCGAGTTCTCAGAAAATGGAAGTAGCATTTTGAAAAATTATATAGCGATTTGGATTTCAAGTATTCAGGGACAGCGTTGTTATATATTTTGGAAATGTTATAAGAAAAATATCTTAAAATAGAGCAGTATGATGAGCTGGAGGTGTGATCGTGGTTTTAGACCTTATATTTACATTGTGTGCATCTTGCCGAAGGGTTATTATATAAACTCGAATGAGTTTATGGCGCGAAAATGTTCTCGGTTGAGTTCCATTTTTCTAATGACTTGGTGACACATAAAAATTCACTGTAGTGAGAACACTGCACGTATTGTTGTGAAACTTTGAATTTAAGTTTACTAAAGAGTGAGGTTAAGATTCAGTACTGACGTTCGATCCGCGCGGCCTACTATGTTTCTATATGCGAAACTTAACAGACATCCCTCGTATACAACAGCAATCACTTACGTATGTGCAGCATGTTGTTTTCTCGCCAAACCGCATATGCAGAACAGAACCTTGCGTACATTGTTTCCAAGGAAGGTCTATAAATTTGACTCTTAGTTTGGATATGGAGACTCTGTAATTATAACCTAACCCAACTCTCGCCACAGTTCAAGCCATTATCACTTTCCCATTTTATGGCAAGTGTGACCTTCCTCAAAATCACCAAAAACGTTAATAAGATATATCTAATGGGCGAAATGCGGTAAGCAACGAGGCTGCTCGTCGCGTTTATATTGACAAACTTCCGCAACTCCTTCAATAAATCTCGCACAGAAAACTGGGCACAACTTCGATAAAGTAAGCGACAAGTGATCATAAGGGAGGGTGATGGAAAATGTTCTGATGACTTATTGCCGTCTAGTAGGCCGTGAACTGGAAATATTCTATCTGAGATCTGAGGTAATAACTCCAAGAATATTTTCTTTCGACTGGGATAGGACGTTGGTAATAATTCAATATTAATGACTATAGCAGGTTTCTAGATGTGCATATGTTTCTGATCGTTTTGATTGATTGAGCTTGGGAATTGAGCCCTTATGTACTAAACTCGTTTAGTTAGAAAGATAACAGCGATTTTCGACCACTCATTTTAAAGACGCAAATTCCACTTGTTAGCATATAAAGCATGGAGTCGTAGGTATGATTTATTCAGGAATGAGGTATTTTGTTATTTAGAGAATTTATATGTCATGTATATCATGAAAGATTACGACACTCATTTGCGTCTGTCTGACTGTCTGCCTTTCAGACCAGGATACTACCATGCCAATGATAAGGAAGCGCTTTTTGAAATCTGTCCAGTGTTTTTTTTTTTATATCGAAACGCCGCGCAGGCAGAAGCCTAAATGCCGGAACACCGCGGCTGCTATGATGATCCCAAAGAAATTTTGTTAATACCATTTTTGAACTGCCTAAGGTTAGTAGAACTGGGAAAAGCTTCCTCCCGTAGATTGTTCCACAATCTAGACACCCTCGGGACAAAGGAGCGGTCGTATCGGCCAGTTCTGGATGTACGAAGTTTGACACGGTTAGGATGGGACACCGAAGTCATGCGGGTCTGTCTGGCAGGCACATCGTGCGGCGGCATCATGGAAGAGAGCTCTGAGGAGCAAAGCCCGTTGGTGTAGCGATAGAAAAGAGCTAGATCGCCGACGACCCGCCGGTGCGAAAGAGTCCCGAGACTGTCTGTTAGAGAAGAGTCATCGATCAGTCGGACCGCCCTCCTCTGGACAGCATCGAGCATGGACAATGTAGTCGGGGCGGCAGCACCCCAAATGTGTGAGCAATACTCGAGGCTAGGCCTTATCTGGGCCTTGTATAGAGTGAGAAGGTCATGCGGAGAAAAGTACTTCTTAGCCCTAAACAAATAGCCTAGCTTTTTCCCAGCAGCTGCAGCTATTGAAGAGATGTGTTCGTGCCAGATCAGGTCCTCGGTGATCTGGACTCCGACCAGCCGAAATGAATGGCTCTTTGGTAGAACTCGGCCGTCCATCGAAACTGTATGAGCGCTAGGACGCTTTTTGTTCATCAAAGTACAGTACTGTGTTTTGGAAGCATTGAACTGTACAATATTGTTGCGTCCCCAAACAGTGATAGCCTCCAGGTCTCTTGTCAGAGAAGAAGTCGTCGCTAGTCTTCTTTTTTCCAGCTCAGCGGCAGAGATCGGCTTGTCACTCTGAATTCCTGCATGTAGAGTGCTGTCATCAGCGAAGCTGTGGATTGGGTTGATCGTGCAGGAAAGGGGGTCGTTGATATGTAAGAGAAACAGTGTTGGAGCCCAGACCGATCCCTGGGGAACACCCGCGTTGACGTTGTGGGATGAAGAGGAGAATCCGTCAATTACGACGGATATCTTGCGGCCAGAGATAAAGTCAGCCACCCATCTGCAAAGCTTTTCTGGGAGGCCGTAGGATGGAAGTTTGCTTAAGAGGGCAGCGTGCCACAGCTGATCGAACGCTTTCGTGATGTCAAGAGCAACGACATGAGCCTCACCATGAGACTGGATGAGTTTACTCCACAGTTGCGTGACGTAAGCTAGGAGGTCCCCTGTGGATCGTTGGTGCCGGAAACCGTACTGCCTGTCGCTAATCAAGCTGTGACGTTCGAGGTAGTCAAGAAGCTCGCGATTTATGCACCTCTCCATCACTTTACTTATAACAGAAAGCAGAGCTATAGGCCTGTAGTTGTAAGGGTCGGTCTTAGATCCATTTTTTGGGATGGGCTGTATATGAGCAAATTTCCAGTTTTCTGGGAAGGTGTCGGATTCATAAGATATCTGGAAGAGACGCGAAAGAACTGGAGCAAGCTCCGCTGCACATCTCTTCAGTGCAATGGCAGGAATCAAGTCCGGACCAGAAGCTTTGTTGATGTCGAGCGACAAGAGCACTCGTCTTACGGTCTTATGCCTGAATGTTACCTCCCGCATAGTGTGGGGAATCCTTTGAATTGACGGCACTTGGGCGTTGGTGGGGACGTCCATGGTGGAGTTGACAGCAAAGATCTTGGCTAGCACTTCCGCCTTGGCCTTTGAGTCGAATACAATAGTTCCATCCTGACACGTAAGTGGTGGAAGGCTACTGTGTGAGAAGTTCTTTTCAATCTGCTTGGCCAGCGTCCAGAAAGACCGACTGCCATTGCGCTGCGACATTACCCTGTGCCTAACTTTTATATCATGCTGGTTTTTGGCATTGCGAAGCGCTTCGTTATATTTGTTTCTGGACTCGACGTCGGCTTGTCTGTTCTCTACAGTGAGGTTTTGTAAGTAGGTTCTGTGGGCCTTGATCTTCTGCTGGCGAGCAGTGTCACACGATTTGTTGAACCAGCCGTTGGACCCTGGTTTAGGAACTTTCACTGTGTGAGGGATGTATTCCTCCATTCCGACGTGGATAATTTCGGTTATTGAAGAACAGACAGTCGACGCATCCGCGTCAGTGAAACAAACATCTCTCCAAGGAAAGCTAGAGTAGAAGTCTCTGAGCCCCTCCTAGTCGGCATGTCCGTAATGCCAAGTTTTGCGGCCTGTACGAGTTTCTGCTGCCACAGCGGCTTCTGACCGAAACCTAACCTCCACAACACCGTGATCTGAGTTACCCAGGGGGGACAGGACAGCAGTGCTGTAAGGGACAGGATGCGTGGTCAGAAAGAGATCCAGCAGGCTACTGGCGTGTGACGAGACGCGGGGGAAAAAAGTAGCTGGGTCAGCCCGTGAGTAAGAGCGAACGCTTCGACTGCACGACCTGCTGCATCGGTCTTATTTGAGCCCAACCAAAGCTCATTATGGGCATTGAAATCACCGAGAAGAACTACCTCTGCAGCGGGGTGATTGATGTTCAGGAAGTCGATCTGGACGGCGAAGTATTCGAGTAGGTCATCCCAGTTATGGTTCGAGGGAGAGCGATAAAGGCAGCAAATAAATTTGGGTGATGTTTTGGAAGCCACAGAATGTCCTTCCGGTCCGATTCCAAAGAAAGATCCCTGGAGCAGGAAAGACTGCTGCGGACAAAAGCCACAACTCCCCCGTTCTTTCTCAGATTGGAGTGCACCTCGTAGTTTGGGAAGTTGAGATGGTTAATCGGTGCAGTCTCTGAGATTTTTGTCTCCGCCAAGAAAATCACGGCGGGACGATTGGATTGCAGATAGTGATGAGCAACATCAATAATGCTGTTGATCCCGCAGATGTTCGAAAAACAAATTTTATCTTCGATGTTGTTCCCTCGAGCCCACCCTCCACCCGGTCATTCCGAGAGTGGAGTGAGTTTACGTCCGGAGTTCTTAGTGCTCGAGGGATCCATCATCATTAATTTCTTTGTTTTGGTAGATAACCGACTGCATAGCTTAGGTGTGGAAACATGCGGACATTTATAAGACACCCTGGGAAAAGCTAGCGGGTGGTACTGCCTCGGTCGACTGGTCCTTGTCTACCACCTTCTTTTTACGTGTTAGTGATCTTAAATAGACCTAAAGTGGCCCGTTGGCGGACTTGTACCGCCACCCGGCAATCGGTACTGAGGTATTCCTTAACGGGAAGAAGTTGTATACTGGATACAACAACTTCCGGAACAAGCATTTGCCACGGCCCTCGCTCAGTAGGGCGGTGACAAAAGTAGGGCAAAAAACTAAAAAATAAAAATCGCTCAAGCTTCGTTTTCTGACATTTGAGAGGCTAGTGATCATTTTAAAAAAAAATTGCACATCTGCAATGTTTGGCGTTAGTATTTTGGTACTCTTCCAACCCTAGTAATTCTGCATACCTATTGAACATATATCACACATCATAGATTTACCGGTACGTTTGCCCTTAAAACTTAAATATTTTCAACACACGCGTCTCTGGACGTCTTGCGGGATCGTTTGATCCATAGGTGGCTGCCGTGGCGAGGTCAGTCATAGCAACATTGAGAAATGGTTGGATCTATTGGTCGGAACTTTTTTGCTATAAACGTTTCTGGCTAATTTTTTTCTCATAGATGCCAACTTGTGCCGAATATAATCTTTTACAAACAGGTGACAGGGGAAAGTGCATCTTATATTACTTTCAGTCGCTATAACATATCAAGGAGACAGGTTTGAATATGAAAAAAAGTTGACGAAATCCACTTTAATGAAGCCGACAACTGACCAGGGGGCAGTTCTCAATGTTTTTAGATGGTATCCATAGCCTTCTAGCTCTCAAAACTTAGAGGTTTTTGTAAATAGTATCAATCCCTATATTATACAGGGTGTAAACGTTATGATAGTCATTATTTAAATGGGTGATAGAGGTGGTTAAAAGAAGCAAAAAGTTTCATATAACATGAGGGACAAAACGGCATTTTTTTAGAGAAAAGCGACTTTAAAGTAAAATAAAATCTGACAACGCCACAATGCCAGACGCAAATTATGACGGAACGCAGTGTAAATAAAGATGGAGTTTGTTATTTTTGGTTCTTAGGTATTATTCCATTATTTGATAATGTACTCGTAAAGTTCAAACAAAAAAAAAAGACCTTCCACTAACTGTGTGAAAGTTTATTGAACGTATTAAAAAAATCCACTTATAAATAGGGAACACAATTTTGATACATACATTGTTTTTCTTTTTAAAACCCACACTGCACTTTTTTGTATTTAAAGAAGGTGTTCAAAATGTCGTCCTCCACTTTCCACACAAACTTCATTACGTCGAACCCAGTTTCGTCTTACTCTAAGTCCTCGAAGTTGACCATTTATTATTTCAGCCGCATTAAAATTTTTTTCGCGAAGTGGTGCTTTAGTTGTTATTGAACCAGCCCTTTAAGTTCTCCCCAATACCAGAAATCCATCGGATTGAGGTCAGGAGATCTTGCTGGCCATTTTCAAGGATCAGTAGCATTTCCACTGATCCAGCGACTTGGATAATGTTCATTCAAATACTGAATGACGCCTCTAAAAATGTGTGGTGGTGCCCCATCATGAAGAAAACACAAACTCTGTCTCCGTTGTAATGGCATGTTGTCTAAGGTCTGTTCCAAAAGTTCTGGTATCTTATTGGCTAGAAAGCTAAGGTATTCTTCTCCTGACAACTTTGGGAGTAACTCGAAAGGGCCAATTACCTGATCGTCAAGAATACCCGCCCAAATATTTATTTTAAAACGTTGTTGGAAATGACCTTCACGAATGGTATGAGGATTTTCTTGGGCCCACTTGTGAGTGGTAATTTAATATCCCGTCCCGCGTAAAAGTACATTCGTCCTTCGCTAGAATGTTTTTAAAAAATCCAGATTTTCAATATTTTTGTGCAAAAACCACTGTCAGAATGTTAGTCTGCGAGGACAGTCTTCTGGTAACAAGGCCTGCACTCGTTGAACATGGTAAGGATAAAGCAAATGTTCCTGTAGGATTCTATGGACTATGGTATGCGACAGTTCTATGCGACGAACTCTTGATTCGAGAACATTGTAAATAAACACGACGACGTACGCAAACAAGAACAAAACAACACGCCTGATGTTCTGCTCGACAAAACAATAAAGTAATTTATCTATGCAAAACGATAACTAACCACTGTTACTGTTTGCGATCGATTGCCGGTTAGATAAGAGTGATGAAAGACCGACGCGTTGTTGTCATGCGTTTTTTAAATATTTAATTTAATTAACCTCACTTACTGACTACAAATGTTGGCTTAACTTAGAAAAACTAAATGCCATTTATTTGTTAATTACCCAATTTAAAAACGCTTTAGGTTAGATTATAAAAGTTAGTAAGATTGTGGTGATTGTGGTCGATATAAAGCACTTAAAGTTGTAAACTATAAAGCCATTTAGACAAAAATCTATTGACTTTTAGACCATGGGTCATATGAACTTTTTGACTTGTTTTGACTCCCCTATTACCCACTTCAATAATGACTACCCATAACGTTTAGACCCTGTATAATCTGGTAGGTGCCTTATTCAACTAATATTTGTTGATGAACTAGAGCTGATGACGAATTCTAACAGGGATCGCAATAAGCTGGGGCCATCTAAAGCTGCAGCTCACAAAAAGCCGTATCGGTGCGAACCTTGCCATTTTCGACTCCGCAAAATAATTTGAAAAAACAAAACTTTTAATGTTGTCATAGTGTCCAAGTATTCTACAAACATCCATTAATGATACCCTAAAGCATTTTAGAAGTTTTTTATTGCGGCTACATTGAGCGCACGCTTGATTGATAATTAAGAACAAAGGTTAACAGTATCAGTACCTCCTGATTTTGGACCTTCTCAATAGATGTTTGAAAAATATTTAAGAACTTTTGCGACATTAAAATTTTCGTTTTCTCGCATTGTTTTTCGGAGTCGAAGAATAGCCACATTTTACTTTTCCAAATATTAAATCGTTTATACCTCGAAAACTGGAGAAGAATTTGAAAAACCTTTTATGTCGAGAATGACAAAAAAGAACATAAAAAGAAACAACTTTTGGGATTTGTTCAAACAATTTGTGACGCTGTTTCAGGTATGGCAGTATGTAGATTTGTTAAAAGGGGTTATAAAGTAGAAAACCTATACAGTATCGAAAAAAAATGTTAACTTGTTGTCACAAAAAAACCTATATAATGTCAAAAAAACCTACATAATGTCACTTGTCAAGATACGTAATCGCGGAGACACTCTTTATTCTACCGATATACCATAGATGGATTTTGCTCTCTTCCATAAAGTCCGATTTATAGACTCCACGTTCGTCGTTGTTAGTTGCTGTTGGTCTTTCGACCTGCACGGGTATCATGTAAAAACCTATAAAACGTCAAAAAAACCTATGAGATGTCAACTTGCAGTCTAGGTAGTTTCTAGGGCGTTCCACGTTCACTCACTAGGATCGTTGTGAACGTCCATCTGTGGAGGAATCACTCAACTAAACTACGCATTATTGGTTGCATAGCTTTGTGAGGCTAAGTGATCCGGGTCTGTAGTTTTTATCTCTGAGAGGAAAGTTCGGAAAGTTGGTTGAATAGCATGATCACATCTGGATGATTATGTGTATTGGTCTGCATGTATATAAAATCAGTGATATTTGCTGTTGATATTTGCTGTGTGAGAAAATCATTACTGAATATGACGGGTTATTTATATGTTGTGCTTTCTGAAGAAAGGTTATAAATTACGAAAAACTGAGGAGAATTACGGGAAATCATCACCGCGCCCGCGTTGTGTGTAATTACTGTTAGCATGTATATGGCTTGTACAGTGAATATAATTATTTCTTATCTCTCTCATTTTTTAAATTCAGCAAATTTGTATACGTAATTTCCAGAACGGATAAGAAAAAGTGGATGCGCAAATAATGTCTAGCTTTGAATCTCAATTCAGTATATTTGAGACAATAATCCAATGTAATTATCATCAACAGATACAACTTTCAGATTAGACCTCCAGTAATGCCATCTCAGGAGCAGATTTTACATCACATCAAAGCCAAAGATTGATAACAAACCTCATCACGTTTAGGCAACACGTACAACTAAGTGCTAAGTTAACATCTTGTAGACTAACCTACATAATGTCAAAAAAAACATTTTCGTACAAATACTGGTTGTGACACTCACAATGAATAATTTTCACTTTGAGATTGAGGTTATCTATGTCCTAAAAAAAAAACAGAGAGTTTATAATTCGGGCTTAATACCCATATTATTGGTTGCTCCATTATAAAAAATCTAGATCTGTACCTTTATACGTACTAGTAGCTCTATATCCTTCCTCATTACTGCTGGCTAAGTAAGCAATATCATATACACATACTGTTCAATTAAAACTGATATTGGACACATCAGCAGAACCCTCTTATCAAAGTTTTTAATTACAGCCAATATATCAGCCAACGAGACGTTGGAAAAGAGGGCTTATTGACTCCAGTAAGATGGATGGTTCCATCCTAATATCGATGCGGCGGTCGTATATCACAGACAGAAAAAATGAAGAGTGGTCATTTCCATAGAATATCGATGACTTAGGCGCTATGCGAATGGAAAATGACGCATTGGCCTTAGAAAATATAATTTTCGAAGACCCAAAATGGATTACAAAATAACCGTTTTTTTTTCCGGTTATGAACAGCTAAGCAGTAAATATATAGGGTCTACCCGCAATAAAAAATTGTAATAGGGTTATTCTCGTATAGGGTTTATCCGTGTAGGGTATTTCTGAACTCAGCTATGTAATTCCTCTATACAGGGTGTTACAGAATGTTGCCAGGTATACTGAAAAGCTGATTTCTCACGTTGAAGTAGAAAAAAGTTCATTCGGTGTGATTCAGTAACCACTGGCAACATTTCTATATATAAACATGTGTTTTAAAATGCCACCTTACTAACATACACGGTTTTAAAGTTATGAAATCGAAAAAAAATGCATCTTCGGAGTGTACCAAGATATTGGCATGTGCTGCATAGACATTTGGAAATACATATGAAAACGTTCAGACTCAGACTATACCAGTGGCATAGAAATTGGGAAAAGTTGACCTCTACAGAAGAAAAAATAAAATTAACATCTACGCTACTGACTCCTTTGGAACATCTATTGAATGATGATAAAATAATCAATTTTACATGTATTGCCTGCTTTGAGAACTTTTTTCAGACTACTACTCTGTTAGGAGAAAAACTAGGTTGAATATTAGAGATAAAATCCGTATAAAAAACTTCAACCCATACTACTTTGGAAATACTCTAGAGCTAGCTCAACATAGGAACTTTATACTTGTAGCTCCGGAAAAGCTTCGTTTCCATAATACTTGTCCATCTTTGACCATAAGTTTTTCATAAACAGATTGAGATCTTGGTATATGTATTGGTCTATTTCTATTGGTATTGAATAATTTTCGAAAGCGCTCAGATATGTACAGCAGACTATCATATCTGATACTACTTGAAGACTACCTCTTTGAGTTTTTCGTGCGAATGCACCATTTTGTATTATTTTTTCAAGTAGAGGCGACCTGTCTATCATCTTCCTGTTCCCATGGAAGATACGAGGGATGTCTTTTAAGTTTTGCATATGGAAATAAAACAACACGGTGGGTAGTTTTAAATGACTTTATTGTTTTTCGAGGTATTCTCCACGAAGATTAATACACATCTGCATGCGCTGGAACCAATTTTCGAAGCACTTATTCCACTCGTTTGCTCGCAGATCCAAAACAGTCTGTTTTTAATTTTCGGGAAAGTAAAGAAATCGTTACGACTTAGATCGGGACTATATGGAGGATGATCCAATAATTCCACGTTTTCTTCCGTTAAATACTGCCTTGCTTTTTTGGGCTGTGTGCGAGCTTGCATTGTCTTGGTGGAGGATGATTCTTCTTTCGGGGTTGATTTTTCGAAGCCCGGTGATGATTTTTGGCAAACAAATGGTGGTATACCAATCCGCAGTAGCAGTTCTTTGCTCATTAAGAGGAATGACAGCCGACTGTCGTTTATTTTCTGGTTCATAACAGTATATCCACGATTCATCACCACTAACAATGCTGTACACATTTTTTGAGTTTCCGGAATTGAAACGTTCAAGCGTTTTTTGACACCAATTAACCCTAGCTGCTTTCTGCTCTCCAGTCAACAGGTGGGGTATCCAACGAGAAACTAATTTTCTTACTCCTAATTCCTCATGTAAAATTTTTTGAATTGAGGTTTTTGAGATCTTCAAGGACGCCTCAATCTCGCGATATATCACATGTTTATCTTCAATGATGAGTTTGCGCACAGAATCGATGTTTTCCTGGGTGACTGCCGTTTTTGGTGCACCCAGCCTGGGATCGTCGCTAAGACACACCCGTCCACGTTTGAATTCTCCATACCAACGGGAAATTATCGACTGATGTGGCGCTTCGTTGCCGAAAAGAGACAGTAACTCTGCAAGGCATTCTTGTTGCGATAATTGTCTCTGAAAGTTGTAATAAATTATGGTGCGAAAATTTTCTCGGTTTTCTAATGACCTGGTGACACTTAAAAATTCACTGTAGTAAGAAGACTGCACGTATTGTTGTGAAACCTTGAATTTAAGTTTACTAAAGAGTGAGGTTAATATTCAGTACTGACGTTCGATCCGCGCGGCCTACTATGTTTCTATATGCAAAACTTAAATGACATCCCTCGTATAGGGAAAATATGTATGACTTATTATGTCCAATAGTATCACTGACATCAGCAACTTTTTAATTATAGAAGGTCTTTCACTGGCACTAAATATGCAACAATTTACAACCATTTCGTCATGCAGCTTCCCACCTACAATTTACATCCCCACCAAATAATTTCTGAAAATGATCAGGAATCTCTGAAACGTTCCAGCGATTTTATTTGCGCCGCCTCCGAATCAATTTTCAAAATCTACGACTACCTAGACGATGGAAGTATTAAGCTCGCTATAATATTTGAACCTAGGATGACAAGTTTTCTGTTGCTTAAAGATATTTGCATCACACAAGTCCGTGTTTCTCATTTATGTCAGTTTGTCGGTCGCCACTTTTGGCATACAAAGTAAAAACAGTAATCAAGTAGACAATTTTTTAAAAAACTTGACTAGCAACTGCAAGAGACTTTTCAAAAAGAATTAATATCGATTTGACAAGAGGACAACAATTTTTATAAACCGAACCACACTTATTGATTTTTTTTAAATAATTTTGGTGATTTCCCGGTAGTAGAAATAATTAAATTCAGTAAAACTATTATAACGCCAAGTTAGAAATAAACTCCCGTAATTTTATCTATGAAGCGACGATATTCCCACCCTTTTACTGCTTTCCTCAGAGAATCCTTACATCTCTGCTCCACATCCTTATTCTTAATTGCAAGTACTAATGCTTCTGTTTCGCCGAAAAGCCCATTTAGCCAGTATCGTGTTACACATATGGCAGAGGGCGTTCACACCGCACTAAAATGTTTACAGATAAAGTTTTGACCCTATCGTCAGCAAGTGGCGCTTCTCACGTCAGGAAGTTCTCTGTTAAGAGCAAAGAGGCATGTCGCCATGTTCAGTTAGCTTTTTAATAGTTACAGTATGGGGTTTTCTTTAATGTTATGCTTTTCAAATGTTGGAGCTTCATAAATTCATTCAAACCAAAAGTCAAAGAGCCATTTTTCGCCCATCAGCAAATAGATAGATATATATGTATATTTATGAAGAGTATACTCCATAACAAAGAAGAAAACATACTTTATTTTAAATGAAAACTGAGTTTCGTGGTATACATAAATTAAATAATTATCTGAGTGTTATACAGGGTGTTTCAGTTTATTGTTGCATAACTTTAAGATTCGATAGAACTTTTAAAATTAATGCATAAAGTCTATATAACATGGGTCGAAAAATGCGTGGCTTCCGAAATACAGGGTGTTCAAATTTACTTTCTAAAATAGTTTTTTTTAAATATTTCGAACAATATTTGATGTATAACAGTGAAAATTGGTATACAGGGGTTTTTTGGTACGACAAAACGAACCATGGCGCGCTCTCTACTGTACCTGTAGTGTATTAAAATGACCGAAAAAGTTTTCATAGTGCAATTTTATGCTTTTTGAATAAAAAAACTGATTCTTCGCACTTTTCAACATAAAAAAGCTCTCTCGTGAATTTTCGTAATAAATAGCCGTTTTTGAGATATTTCGATTTTTAAGGTTCGATGCATTTTTAATTATTTATGATAAAATAACGTTAAAAAGTCAGTATCTCGATAATTTTTAGAAGTAGGCTGTGCCTGCAAATATTTTTGAAATTGAAAGCAGAATAAGGTTAAACGTCAATTAGTTTACAGTTAGTTTTGTTGTCTGTTGAAACCTGAAACGTTTTTTTGCAATTGTGAATGCACGAAATTTAGTTTCTTTTGCCTGTTTTTTTTTGTAAGTTTTATAAAAATGCCATTTTTATTCTTCAATCAAGAGTTAGCGTATATTCATTTTGTGTATGGCTTTGTAAATGGAAACGCAGCAGAAGCAGCCAGGGAATACGCACGAAGATTTCCAAACAGACGACATCCAAATCGCTCAGTATTTGTAAGAGTGTAAGAGTGCATCGCCAAATAATTGAAAATGGTTTTGGAAATCTCCAAAGGGATCAAAACATAAATGTTCGTCAGCGCAGATTTACCCGTATGATTCTGCGTGAGTTTGATAGAGATCCGACCACAAGTGTTAGGAGAGTTTCTGGTGCCTTGGGAATTTCAGCAAGCCATGTTCACCGTGTTCTTAGAAATGACCATAGACGTCCTTACCATTTGCAACCTGTGCAAGGACTACAGCCAGGGGACGGAGAACGAAGAATCACATTTTGTCAGTGGATTCTTGATAGAACTGATAATAATAGGGAACTTTTAAGTAACGTTTTATGGACCGATGAGTCATGCTTCACTAGACGTGGAGTGGTAAATTTTCATAATCAACATATTTGGTCGCATGAAAATCCGCATGCAGTTCGGGAAAGAAATTTTCAGCCTGAATTTAGTGTGAACGTGTGGATTGGTATCTACCGTAATCGACTATTTGGACACTACCTTTTGCCTGCAAGGTTAAATGCTGCGACCTTCTTGGAATTTTTAAAGGCTGAACATGTGGGATGATGTTATGTTAGATTTAAGAAGATTGGCCTGGTTCCAGCTTGATGGTTGTCCAGCTCATTATTCGAGAATAGTTAGAAACTGGCTGGACGAAAATTATCCAGAAAGATGGATCGGCAGTGGAGGACCAGTCCCCTGGCCTCCACGATCCCCTGACCTAAATCCATTAGATTTCTTTGTGTGGGGATTTCTAAAAGAAAAAGTGTGCCAGACTCCCGTAACTACAAGAGATATGCTAATAGACAAAATCAGGAATGCATGTGATGAAATAAGGCCTTATTTGAATAATGTTATACCACGTTCGATCATTCGTAGATGTGAATTGTGTATTAAACAATTGGGTTTACATTTCGAGCAACTACTTTAGATTTTGTATGTTTGTCCTAACTATCTAATAGCATTTTAGTTGTAAATAATTAATTTAATTTGTTAAAAATAATATTGGAAAATTAAACAAATTAATATTCTGTTTTTTTCTGTTTATTTGGAGTTAGGAATTATTGCTGTGTTTAAAAACACAATCTAAACGATCATCTTAATTACTTGTAATGCCCAAATCGAAAATGTAAAAAAAAATATAATTTTCCCATAAATAATTGAAAATGCATCGAACCTTAAAAATCGAAATATCTCAAAAACGGCTAACTATAACGAAAACTCACAGGAGAGCTTTTTTATGTTGAAAAGTGCGAATAATCAGTTTTTTTATTCAAAAAGCAAAAAATTGCACTAAGAAAAATTTTGTTCGGTCATTTTAATACACTACAGGTACAGTAGAGAGCGCCCTCTAGCGGCTACAGTAAAACTATGCCCATGGTTCGTTTTGTCGTACCAAAAAACCCTTGTATACCAATTTTCACTGTTATACATAAATATTGTTCGAAATATTTAAAAAAAACTATTTTAGAAAGTAAATTTAAACATCCTGTATTTCGGAAGCCACGCATTTTTCGACCCATGTTTATATAGACTTTATACATTAATTGTAAAAGTTCTATCGAATCTTAAAGTTATGCAACAATAAACTGAAACACCCTGTATATGTTTATTAAACAATAATAAAAGATGATCAGTTTCCATACACATAATATATTTTTTACTAATCTTCTTCCTTGTTTTCTTCATTTGAGTCACTATCAGACCATCCGTCTGTATCATCAGAGGTACGTAAGAACTGTCGCTGCCCTTACAGAAGATGAAGTTGGAGTCTTTTGAGATTGAGCCACGCGTAATGCATATGATCTGCATTTTCGACCCAACTTAGGACCAATCTGCAGATAGCAGTGTTTAGATTTTCTAAGTATTGCTATAATGTCTTTGTTCGAGCAGCTACGGAAATCACTGTCTGTTTTTCGCCACGTTTTACAACAATCACACTGGCATCCAGGCATTATTGTTTTCAATAAACGTTGAATGCGACAGCACAGCACACTTTCTATACCTTCACTACGTAAATACTTTTCGAGCGCGAAAAATCATGTCTGAACACATAGCGATTGCAGTGCCACGACTTTTCTTGGTTAATAAAATAAAAAAAATACCTGGAAGTAAAAAAAACCGTAGAGAGAGAAAGACTGTTTAAAATTCTACTCTGCTCTCTGTCTGAGATAAAACTACTCATTGAAAACAATCGCACATGTATATTTTTTGTACAAGAAAAGTAAAGCAAACGCAAAAAAAAAGATAAAAATGTACTAAACTAATATACCTTGTTCTAAAAAGTTATGGCAGCTCAAAAATCAAAATCATGATCAATGTAATAGAAGGTGCCATGTAAGCACTGCCCCCATATTTGAATACTTATAATGTCCTATAAAATCAAGAAGTCTCTAAGAATTTCAATAAGCAATAATAAATCTATAAAGATCTATGAAATTGTTAATTAGAATGATATTTTACCTGTTCACATCAGGTTTTTTTTTCAAGGGGATGGCTTCCACCAATTTACAAAGCTGCAACAAGATGCAACCAACTGGAGGAGAAAGGATGATGATTCTCTTCTGTTTCTATTGACTAAAAGAAAGCAGATATGGAACGAACGTCATCAGGACACGCATTAAGGCACGCGGTCCGAAGGTATATAAAAAAGAACTTACCGCTGAGGTTCAAAATCGCATAAAAAAATGGAAGACGTAGCACCCAAACCAAAATGACTAAACACACAAAAAAAAGGTGCTAGTCCATGAATTGGCGCTTAAGGCCTAATATCCCAGAGTCCGGAAAATGACGAAACCATCCCTGCACCACGACCTCAACGGAAACAGAAAAAGCGAATCAAGCCGTACACGTAACGTTCTAGAAGAAGGTGTCTTGAGTGGCCTTGAAGAAGATATGTTTTATAGGAAACCAACTAACGGCGAAAAACTACAGTTTTTTGCTGATCGTCAACACCATACTGAATCGCTGAGAAAGAAAGATATAATTCGAGTGAAATTATACAATCAATAAACTATTAAATTTGCCAAAAGAAAATCATTGAAAAGGTTTTGGCCTAGGAATTGACACTCTATTATCAATCAAGAGAAATTCAAATTACGGATAAGTGATAAATAGTAAAAAAAAGGTTACGTGATTTTGGCACGTGACAGCAGCGTGACACATTCTCCCGCAGCATATATTACGTATTTTTGGATTGATGCGCTCACTGAACCAAAACAAATAAATACTCATATACAAGCTTATAATAAGTAGACTCACCAAGCATTAAAGTTAATGTGCTTCATGGAACGCTTCGTAGGGAAAACATGATTCAAAGATCGAAGAACAACAAAAATGCTCGAAAAGCGCTAAATACTCTATTTCTTGGCAATAATTTCTGAAACATATTACCTTATTTATGCCGTAAATATTATATAATGAAAAAATACACGTCTTGAAGTTCACAAATAAAGTCAATAATAGTCTGGAAACGAACTTTTTATTTTTGAGTGTGTTATGGGCGAAAAATGGCCATTATCAACCCACCTCCTTTGCTAGCGGAACAACAGAAATCAAGGGAATTTTTTTATGTAATTCAAGATGGTAGATGATTTATGGGGAATTCCAGTTTAATTTCAGACTCGATTTCAGGTTGAATATTCAAAACTGTACAAACTAAATTCCCTAAAAAACGTCATAGTTACTAACGTATGTCCGAAAAGTTTTGGCAATATTTATCTGATTTTTGTTTTAATGAAGAAATTTATTTAAACACTAACTAGTTATCATAAATTACAACTCAATACTTAACTAAACTATACTATCGAGTTATGTGGAGTGGCCCATTCTGTTCTGCCAGATGCAACTTTCTTCGAATGTCTCTCTTGAGGTCCTGGTCGGAATTCAGATCAATTTCTCTCAGTTTTCGTCTTAATTTTTTCTTATCTTGAGCTTCCCAGCGTCCATGATAGACCTACCTAGAAAGTAAAGCCCAAAAATCCTCTATTGGGCAAGCCTGCGGCAAGTTTGCAGCATTATCGTTTTTGGGAAGAAGAGGTATGCTGTGCTATCGAAGCTAGTTTTGGGTATCCCATGAGTAATGGCATGATGCTAGGTCTGGCCAAAATATGATAATGGTCATTATCATGATGTCCGTGGACGAACTAAAGCAATTTCGAAAGGTAGTATAGCCTATTGCTATTCAGAGGTTCACCACTCACTCTTCCCACAGAAGATTTGGATACACCCCTGTTAGAAATTGCGCACCAGACAAGGATTCTATCTACAAAATTTGTGAGTTTTGTCTTACATTCATCCTGCTCCAAAAGAGTTATCCTCTCTCGAATTTTCATGGATCTGAAGTTAAAGGATAGCGGAGATATACGAGCCGCTTCCCACTTCAGTTGGCCCACTTCAAGATTTGTACCAAAATATGCCTTTATAAACTAAACATGACGAAACTTTTTACTTCCAAAACAATTTATTTTCTCAAAAACATTTTAGATACACTCTAGACGTAAAAAATACATATTTGAAATCACTTAGACCTATAACTAATAGAACATCTGAACAAATAAACAATGTGCGAATAAATGCGCGAAGTTAACAAAGCAACAATTGAAAGATTACCATTGGGTAACATCACCTTTATTTTTTATTACGGCTGAAATTCTTTGGGGCATAGTGTTAACCAAGTTTTGGCAAAACTTTGGTGTAAAACAATCCCATATTTTTTGAAGCCTTTGTCTCAGTTCGGTGATTGTACGAGCAGGATGTTGTCGTAGAACCTTTTTCATCTCGTGCCACAAAGTTTCAATAGGTGACAGATCTGGACTGCTAGAAACGCACTTCAAAAGTGGTACATTACTTTCGTCCATCCATTTTATAGCCTTTTTTGAGGTATGGCACGCTGCAGCATCTTGCTGCAACACAAAATCTTGGCCGGATGTCAAATATTCTTCCATCACTGGTAAAAGCGATTCTTCTAAAATTGCTAAATATGTGTTTGTATCCACATTTCCATCAATAAAATGAAGTTTTTCTACTCCTTCTGATGACATACTGCCCCAGACCATAATGGATGCTGGGAATTTCACTTTTCTCTTCAGACAGTCAACATGGAATGCTTCATCTTTTTTTGCGAATAACTCTACTGCGACTGTCACCAACACAAACTTCGAATCGGGCCTCTTCACTACATTGTATTGCACACCATTGTTGAGGTGCCCATTGTCTATGTTGTGCAACTTTAGTGTTATTACTTCACTTTTTTTTATAAGAAAACTTACCTTGCAAGTGCTAAATCCCAGTTTGTGGGCCTCTCTATGAGTTGTGGACCTCGAAATTCTCCTTCTACAGAGCACTTAATTGTAAATAATTGGCACGCCTGTTTTGCACGATTATTCTTCTTAATGCTCTTCGGTCGGCATTTGTGATATTACTTTTTTTTCACATATCTTGGCTTAATATTAACTGAACCAGGTACGTTATATCTTCTAACAATATTTCTCACACTGTACCGTGATAAGTCTAACAAAGTTGCAATTTCTGAGTTTGATTTCCCAGAATTAAAAAATTTAATTATCAGTAACCGAATTTTCTCACTAATAACCTTTCCTCTACCCATTTTGAAAACCTTAACCACCCAAAAGAATTTTAAACGTATTCTGACAGCTGTGATTAATAAAAATAATTGTCATGACTTATTTTTCACAGCCACCTATGCGTTATAGACTTATTTTGCATTGAAATGAAAATAGGTTGATATGCTGTAATTGCAACATGTGTTATTTTTATGCTGCAAATTATGCTGATTAGGGAGTGATAAAGTTCGTGTTTCATACTATATATTATCAAAATATTCATTGTTAATATTTTAAACCTATAACACCCTGCTACATTTTTATTATTTGTGTTTGATAAGAAAAAACTAAGATTTCAATAGTTGGGCCAACTGAAGTGGGTAGGGGCTCGTAGTTATTGCCATGACACCGCATTACAAAAAAGGCAGAGTGTGAAATTATTATACAGCGTGTTCTGAAACTAAGTCAAAGGTTTTCATTTTCTTCGCCAACGTAGATAAATGAGATAAGACGATATAAAACAATGTGAACGGCATTAGATTTCTGTACAATTTGATGGATAACTTTATGAATTTGTAGATAATGGCAAACATTGTGGTCTGATCGAAATCATATATTCAAATTAAAGGTAATGAGTGTACCTAAAGCCAGCCAAAAAAATCAATAAGATCCAATTTAAAACGAGAAAGTTATGACGTTCCCAATTTGACCAAAATGTTGCTTCTTGCTTTTACGTTTTACCTAAATGTACGAGTATATTTACCCTTCCCTGTACTCATTTATCAGCCTGTAAAGAATGCATCTAATCGAGATAGTCAATTTTCAAGATTCTGGACTTTAGTAGATGTCGTAATGCACATTCAAAAGAAAGGCATAGGAAATCTCACAATATAACCAAAAGAACAGTACATCACATGTTCCACCAGCTTGCAAGTCGGACAAAGACAAAGCAACCTTATCCTACAAACAAGTATGGGTTTGCGGGAAAACTAATTGGAACGGATTCGTTTCCTTTTATTGGACGATATCCAGCGTCACAACAGGGATGCATCTGCAAATGCAGGAGTGTATCACAGGGGTAAACATCTTATAATTGTTCCATTGTGTTCGTTGCTATATTTGTCGCCATTATCTATCATCTAACCGTTATATCTATTAAAACATTATCTTAAAAAACAAAAAATCGCAATAATTTATGTTGGAATGGAGATGGTTTTCACCCTTCTTGAACTCTTTGCTTGTACAAATCAAATATTAGGATGACTAGCAAAATAGGTCTATCGGACTATCAGCTCCAAAAATATCAGAAAGAATGCTTTTTAAAAGAAATACTAGTGCGCTAGTCGATTTAATGGACAACATCGTAAAAACTTGGGGCAAGCGATAATTTATTCTTTATTATTAACTAAATCTAGGTCTTAGGGGTTTTGTGAAACCACTCAAAATGATGTCTAATAATTATTCATTAGAACGTACTCAAAAGGTCGCTGTTCAATCAATCAATGTCAACAAGCTGTGAAAGCACTATAAATACAATTTTTGCTTATGATACCCAGCTTTATCATCTCTTTGATTGCGAATGTGTTCACCAAGCTCAACAGGAAATCGATGAAGATTTAAAATGCATAGACAGTTATGCTAGACAATATAATTTAGCTTAATCCTGCTAAATCAATTGTGATTTTTTTGCCCGCCAAAAGTGGAAGAAAAATGGATATCTTTAAATTGGGAGAATCAGCAAGAAATGTAGACGTACTTTTTGATGAGAACCTGAAACTTATTCACGATGTAAATAACCTAAGTAAAATTTGCTATGCAATTGCCAGATTGTTGTATGCAAATAAACAGCTGCTTGATTTTGAAGTCAAAAGAATATTGTGCGAGTCTTTGGTGATATCTGAGCTCGCATACTGTCTTTTAGTATATTTTCCTTTCTTGGACTGTGAAACGGTAAAAATAATTCAAAAATACAAAACACCTGCTGTACAATGACCCAGAATCTCAGAAAGTACGACCATATCAGTGCATCTTTCTCAGAACTAGGATGGATGAACATGAGACAGTTATATGCGTTCAACATGCTTAAATATACTAACAAACTTTTAGATAGATCTGGGCCCATATTTTTGAGAGAGAAGCTGATTGCGCGTAGATATATACATACATTTCCGAAATATAAGATATAATAACACCTTAATAATGCGCAGGACTGCTTTCTTTCGGAATAGTTTTACATACAAGATGTATAACTCTCTGGTAGATAGTTATGTCATTGCCAGTTAACAAATTTAAAGCAAAAGTTATAAAATATTGAGCCATGGAAATGCTGGCATAAATTAATACTCTTTTGTAGGGCATTTTCGTTGTTTACGTCTATATTTTTCCTGTTAGTAGTAGCATTGATTTATGTATCTTATATCGTAAGTGTATGCGCATTCCTTATTTAATACGGTTTGTGTGAAAAGAACTGTCTTTTGAAATGTTTTAGCTTTGTGCTTACCACCAGACACATTGTATATGTAAATTGTGAATTTTAGTGCTTTAAAAGGGCTTTTAAAAGTGGAAGAATAGCCTATGGCAAAGCTTCGCCCTAATAAAGACCTATTAAAATTATTATTATCATTAAAGCTGAGACGCCCTCTAATGGAGCAGTTTTGCATAGAAGTAAATCATCCGAAATCGACTTATTTTGAGTAAAAGTACGTGGCACTTCTATGTCCGCGGAATATTGGGACATTCTGTATAGTTAGATATAGCATCAAATATGAGACACTAACTTTTTCAAAGTAGATTCCTAATTATTGCGGAGAGGACAAATACAGCTGTGACAAATTCTCATAGAAGACGCTACGGTATCTCATTTCATCTCGGATAATTTTTCGGATGCGCGAATATAGTATTAGGTTAGCTATCTTCAGATAGAATCCGTTAGTCAATGATAACACCCAAAAACTATCTACTGTAAACTATAAAACTATAGAAAGTCTTCCTTTTTATTAATAACAACTTATAAATAACCTGTCGGACACACCTAATAGATATATTATACTTCATTGGCGGCATTCGGTACCTAATGATTTTTTCAGACAGCAAATATCACTGATTTTATACACATGCAGACCAATACAAGCAATCATCCAGATATGATCTTGCTATTAAACCAACTTTCTTCTCAGAGATGAAAATTTTAGACTACTCGGCTTCACAAAACATATGCAACCAACAATGCGTGTAGTTGAGCTATTCCTCCGTAGATGGACGCTCACAACGACCCTAGTGAGCAAACGTGGAATGACTGTTTGCACCCTAAAAACTACCTAGTCTGCAAGATGACACTTTATAAATTTTACCGTTGCCGCGCTATATCAAAATGGATGCAGAATTTCCGAAATCACGAACGTAACAAAAGTCGACTGACGAACAGAAAACGTAGTATTACTATCGTAATGCACACATCACAAAACGGTGTATTTAAAAGTTTTGTATTTTCACATGGTTACCTTATATTTTATAGATTTATCGATTATGTAAAATCCAAATCCAGCCCTGTGTCGTCGTAGCTTTCTTGGTAAATTGGGTAACATTTTCTCTCTCACCGCGGGGGTGCAGAACTGACTAAGTGCTCGAATTACCTTATTTGCACACGATATACTTCCTACAGGATATCGTCTACTTCGAAAAAGCGACCTACTTTCTGAGTGAGCAAACTTGATTAAAAGTACATCAGACGTTCTTTTGCAAAACATATCCGGAGAACTGAATAGGGTACTGCAAATGATGAAATCGAGAGATAAGGCATATAATAAGTACAAACAGAATAAATCGGTAGGCAAGTGGGTTTTCTATAAAGAAATGTGCAATGAAGTTGCGAAGGCTATCAATAGGGAGAAAAAAGCCTATATGGAATTCATTCAGTCAAAAAAAGATTCTAAAGCTACTTGGAGCTGTCTTAGGAGACTTAGCATTATCAGCAGCAACTTAAAAGAGTTACCTGGCCATCTGCAGGACGTTAATGACATAAATAAGTATTTTTCTAGTTTACCTACCATTGTTAAGTCTGAGTTACAAATGAAACTGCTGGAAAAATATAACACCAGTCCGCAAGCCAGACAATTCACATTCTCCCAAATAACTTACCACGATGTTATGGGATTTTTCCGGGGTATCAAAGGTAATGCCTTGGGTGTTGAATCAACCTAAATATGCTAACAATCATATTCGATTTGCTAATTGAAAACTTCCCCAACTGTTGGAAAAAAGCAAATGTGCTCCCCCCAGCTAAAATAAGTAACCCTACAGATATTTCCCATCTGAGGCCGATAAATTTACTACCAGCATTTTCCAAGTTATTAGAACTAGCCATGAAACATTAGGTATCTGACTACGTCTTCTCTAATGGTACCATTCCTGAAATCCAATCGGGTTTCAGGAAAAACCACAGCACAACAACAATTCTGACTAACATCACGGATGACTTAACCAGATGTGTAGATCGAGGAAATTTAGCATGCTCAGTGTTACTTGATTATACAAAGGCTTTTGATACTCTGGAACCATCTATTCTTATGAAAAAGCTTATACCGTATACTTTGGTTTTTCGGAATCTGCAATTAATTTTGTATCAAGTTATTTCACTGCCAGAAGTCAGATGGTTGTGATTGGGTCAAGTATCTCGGAGGAGATACCAGTTAAACTAGGGGTACCACAGGGTTCCATTCTGGGACCATTATTGTTCTCAATTTACATTTCTGACTTCCACGAGTACGTTGAACACTGCAGTATTCATCACTATGCTGACGACGCTCAATTGTACTTTGGTTTTGATATTAAAGATTTAAAAAATGCCGAACATTTAATTAATAATGACTCAATAAATTCATCTAACGTATAATATCAAAATTAACCCGCAGTTGTATTTGGTCCAAAAATCAAAAAAAGTCAAGCAAAACTATTACTATCATTGAGCATTATAGATCAACCGATCCCTATAAAAAATGAGTACAAGAATTTAGGACTCTGGATTGATTCTGATTTGAGGTTTGAAATACGCGTTAGTCAACTGTGCCGAACATCATTCGGTGTCTTGAAGAAATTATTTCCTCATAGGAAACGTATGAATACTGGTCTCAAGCTGAAGTTATGCGAAACCTTAATATGGTCTAGAATTCACTACTGTGACTGTATTTATGGACCTGCACTAAGACCGATTGAGATAAGGAGAGTTCAGACTATTCAAAATGCGTGTCTCAGATTTGTTTGTGGACTGGGAAAATTTGAGACAGTGTCACATAAATATCGTGAGCTGGGTGTTCAAAAAATAGAAGAGCTACAAAAAATGCACGTATTGACCTTGACCCATAAGGTAATCACAACATAAGCCCCTCCATATCTATCAACCAAATTTATCAGATACTCAGATGTTAATCAACTGAACACAAAGAATAAGCATATCTTGGTTATCCCGAGACATTCAACATCTCTATTTAAAAGGGTATATACTGCTATCAAGCTATACAACGCGTTGCCTACCGAGTTCACTCACTACTCTATAAAGAATTTCAAAAAAAGATTGAAGCATTTTATCTCTGATTGCATTGCCCAGAAAGTAGACCATGGCTATGAATAGGGACTCGTTACAGGTTTTTTTAACTTTTTTGTTTTTATTGGGATTAGAAAATGTACATAAATATTTGTTGGGTTAAGTTGAAAAATGCTTTTTAACGACACTTCGCCTTTTTAAACTTTGTATAAATAAAGCCGGATTATTATTATATTATAGTATGTGTAATATGAAATGTGGTACATACTGTTTAAAAAATGACAATTTGATCATTGGTTGTTGAGTAATAAGCAATTTGAGAAATGCTCACTTTATATTCAAGGGTTATGAAATATTCTACATTCTACTTGAAGCTACTAAATATAGCAAATACGAAAGACCTTTCCAGATTTTGAAATTCGATCCAGTAGCGGGAAAAAACTGAAAAAATAAAAACCGCAGTTTAGGATAATGCAGATAATCATTTCGAGAATTTCTCCAAAGAGGTACAAAATTGGGGGTCGTGAAGGTGGTATTAGAAAAAGCTGCTAAAAAGATTCCGATCCTGGTGATATTACGCACCTGTTAGACTTAATTTCCAAACAGGTGAAACTTGTTTGAGTTGTCGAATTTTATGATATATCGTATTTAAGTGGAGATTTTTCTTGCCACATTTATGCCACAATATAGTATTCATCCACCAATTTCATTACCCAGAATCACAGCTTCCTAACTTGACCTGTTCAAAAAATAAATTTCTTGAGTCAATCCTTACAATTCTTTAAAAGCTTTCAAAATAGGCTCCTTCTGCGTCGATGCAGCGCTGCCAGTGCGATTTCCAAGCATTGAAAGCGTCACGGAAGGCATTCTCCGGTATAGCCTTGAGAGCCGCGGTGCATGCTGCTTGGACCCCCTCTGTCGTCTCAAAATGCTTGCCTTTCATCGGCCTTTTCAGGCGAGAAAACAAAACAAAGTCCGGGGGGGCGGCACATCTGGGCTGTAGGGCGGCTGCGGAAGCGTTGGGATGCCGGCCTTGGTCAGGTAGCTGTTCACAAGAAAGGCGGTGTGAGCCGGGGCGTTGTCGTGGTGCAACTTCCAGTCGGCTGCGATGTCTTGTCGGACCCGACTGACCCTTCGTTTGAGTCTCCTGAGCACTTCCACCTAAAACTTGGCGTTGAAGGTTTGTCCAGGAGGAACAAATTCATGGTGGACGATGCCTTTGATGTCAAAAAAGACAATTCCAACGAATTCGAATGCGATACAGAATATAAATGTGGAGAAGTGAGATAAAATATCAGTTAAATAAAAATAGGAAAAATGATAGTGAATAGGATACACCGTTGCCGAGATTCTTGGCCTAAAAAACGGATGGTCAATTCTCATACTACTAATATTATGCGACCTGCCGTAAGCTTCAAACAGTACAGTTAATATATAGGGTGCTTTATTTTATAAATAAACAAAAATAGGAACTCATTTAACAAAAAAAAACAAATATAAATAAAAAATAGCCACTTACATAGATAAGATTTAAATATAAGATAAAATATCTTGGCAGTACATATAAAAATAAAAAATCACATTTAAGAAAAATACAGACAAATAACAAATAAAAAACTTTTCATATATAAAATATTAAAAAATAAGAAAAAACATCTCACTTTACATGCAAAAATGAAATAAAATATTCTTCTTGAAAAACAACGTATATATCACCAATGCTTTGGTAACATGATTTGACTAAGAAAATATTATAATTATTAGATTTCAAAGAACTGAATTAAGGAATAGAATCATATCTAAATTGTCTGGTAACAATCTACTTCTACTGTCATTGGTAATTTGGCCCGATTTTGAAAAAATTCTTTCACTTGGAACCGAACTAGCTGGTACACACAAGTATTTTTTATGGAGCTCATATAGTTCTGGCATCATATGCTTGTGCTCTTCCCAAAATAACAGTGGATCTGCGCTCCTTTCAATGTGAGGCAATTCTAAATAGTGTCTTACACACAGAGTGGCCATTATGCTTGGTTTAGTTTTTGACTTTATAGCAACTTCTGCGAGTTTACTGTCAAAATGCGCCCATAGTGATAAATTTCCCTGTTTTTGCAAGGGAGCCCTATCATTTCCTGCTTGTGTTAGGTTGAGTTGGGTCGCATTTTCCGTTTTAGTTGCAATCATGCTTGCAACCTCATCTGTAATCCATGCCTGGACATTTCTGGCATTCTCTTCCAATCCAAAAGCTGTTTTTTTGAACCGTGGATCGAGAAAAGTGCTTTTTGCTATAATTTTATTTGATTCTAAAATGCTAAAACGTCTCGAAATCACATCTAATAGTTTACTCTGCAGCCACAAACCAATATCTGTCGCAGGTTGAATATTTCGCAAATGAAATTGTAATCCTCGAATCAGTGGAATCACCGAGGATATTGTTAAATATTGTTCACCCGAAAGTTCGACTGTTAACAATTCGAGGGGCTTCAGAATTGGTACAATGTCAGATATTATGACCCATTCTGATGCCTCTATTGGTTCGGGGGCAGAGGGCAGGTTCGTGAGTGCTATTATCAGTGGATCCTTAATCTCCAACAACCTTTCTATCATAATTAGCACCGAGTTCCACCTTGTGTCAACCGCTTGTTTTACTTTGAGTATAGAGCAATTCATTTGTTCTTGACATTTTTTCAGAGTAGCGGTAGCAAGTCCGCTATGTTTAAAATGGGCTACTATATTTTTGCACTTTATGATGAGCCTATTTAGGTCATCATTACCATTTAGGGCTTCTTTTGTAGATAAATTCAGTGTATGCGCTAAGCAGGGATGGTGGTGAAAACGTGAAATTGTTCAGTAATTGCATTTTTTATGTTTGCTCCATTGTCTGAAACTACTGTTACAACTTTATTTGAGAGCTCCCATTTGTTGATTGAACTGATTAAATCGTCAGCAATATTTTTTCCGGTATGACTAGCATGACTCAATGCCTAGGATTTTTTATTGTAGCTTTGAATTATTAATAAAATGACATGACTGCCATATGTCTGTCGTGAGTGAGATATATCTCACATTGCTCAGAACTATTCTCAGCTGTGTAACTGCCGAGGAATACGTATTTGACAAAATATTGTTTGTCAAGACGTATCTACTCGGCACTGTGTATAAAGGATTCATTTTTTTTTTTGAATAATCTAAAAAATCAAAGTCTTCCACTATAGATAGTGGCTGGTAATCTTTTACTATCATTTTTAATAAGCTTAAATCTATTTCTTTTTTTGTGCCTCTGGTAGTTCCTTCATATTTGTTCCACCATAAAGCTTCAACTGGCGCTTTCTTTTCACATTTCGAGGCGGATCTGGATCCGGAATATTAGTCACTTTTGATCCAGATGCTTCTGCCACACCTGGTTGCCTGATATTTGACAGATCCAATAAAGGAGCACTGACGCTATGGGTACTAGAGCTACCCAAATTATCAATAACAGTTTCAACTTGCCTAGGATTTGGGGACTCACCTCCTGTTGGTAAATTAACACCACTCTCATCTACGTCTCTGGAAATTGTATTTTCTTTCGAGAGCTCTTCATTGTATTGAATAATGTGTTTTCGATTTAAGTGCTGCTTCAAATTACTGGTGCCGGCAAAGTACTTCAATTGTTGTTGACATAATTTGCATACGGCAAACTTTTTGTCTTGGGTTTTTTGAAAAAATGTCCACACTATAGATTTTATTGCAGGAGCCATCTTCTGGATTGAAATTTTCTTTGCCGAATCAGTGAGAATACAAATGATCTATTCTTACAGAAAGTTATCTGCGAATCCTATACCATGCCTTAGTTGAAACCCATATAATATACGGCATCACAGCCTGGGGTGCCGCCTGCAAGACATATATTTCTGACCTGAATATAGCACAAAAAACTGTTTTGAAAGCCATTTTCCATAAGCCAAGATTATATCCAACGAACAACTTATATCAAGAAACAGGGATACTTGATACAAGACAACTTTATTTCTTACATGCCACCACCTTATACCATAAGTATTGTAATAAAAAGAAAAAATCCTATAAACACGAGCATAACACACGATTTCGAATAGGCTCATCTAATATCCAAAGACCACACAAAACATTATTCAAAAAATCATTTAAATTCTTAGCAGCTAAATTATATAATGTAGTACCAAACGAAATAAAGATACTTAATTTTGGAAAAAAAATTAGAAGAAAATTGAAAGACTGGGTTAGTAATGTGCAGCGAATGACTATACATAATTATATAGAAAACTAAAACTACAAAACTCCAATTACATTAATACCTTTTAGATTTAACAATAATTGTTATACACATATATGATTGATTGTTAGTTATTAAGATATAAACCACATACAGGCGATGCCTTCTGTGGTTTTTTCATATTTATTTGCCCATTCTTTGTATTTTGGCGAATAAATATTATTATTATTATTATTATTATTATTATATCAACCTGAATTAAATCAAATGATATCCGCAACCAGTCAACCACAGCAGTATCGCATCAACTTTGCATCGGGTGACTCCCCGGTTCGTTTTCGTTCGTCAGTGGTCGGTGACTCGGTTCGGTGTTGCTGTTGCCTTGCCGCCTTGATACGAATGAATTCATTCATATTAATCATCCGAGTATTTTAGTATGCCGATTCTGTATAACCGGGTATCTGAATCATCCGAGTATTTACATCACTAGTTAGCTAGGAACGCCCTCTACCGAATCCAGACGATGCGCGCCCGCTCCGAAGTACAGTCATGGCGGAAGAAAATGAGTCCTGTTACTTTCCGGACAAACCCTGTATATTTTTGTTGTTTGGATAAAACTGTTAGATAGTACAGATGAAACGTCAGTAGAGTTTTTCAACCAGTATCCGTGATTTTATTTCATATTTACTAACGAGGGCGAACATGATGCTTTGGATTATGATCTTTGGTTGGTACGAAATGCTGAGTCAACCGACTCTTCTTCTCAGAGCTAATAAACACATTCAATCTGAATAGTATGATGAATGTTTGATCCCTGAGGGCACCAGAAACACGACTAACGCCTTTTATCTGATATGTAACGCTAGTTTTAATAGTGAACAAGTCATGAACAGATTTTTCCAAGGCTAGCACGCACAATTATAGGTGAAAAAAAAATAGCAAGTGCCTGTTTGACACTTAACATGGTTATCTTGAGAGCGATCTGCAACATTTACGGTTCATTAACCCAGGTAACAAACCATGATTGAATACGGTTTCAAAAGCGAACGACATAAATGGCGCTAAAAAAGGAAACTTGCCGACAATAAGGAATCGCTAGATTTCTTCGGATCGGTATTTACTAGTATGATAGGCCGTAAGTGGTATAACATGTTTCAATGGGCTCATCATCAGGTACAAATCTCGACTAAAGATTGGCAGTGTTCACAAGATTATCTTATACAGGGTGTTCCAGAAAGACGTGCCAATATTTATAGGGTACAGAGTACACTTAAAAATAACTAAATAGTTCCTATAAATATGGGTCCAAAGATGCTCTCCTACCGAGATAGAGGGTGATGCAGTTTCATTTGTGAAATAAACAAAAATATCTAAGGAGCGGGTAAAGATACTGAGCTCGAATTTTAGACGTTTAGTAAGCACACTATTATAGTTTCCCGGCCCAAGCTAAACACATAGAAAATGGGGCACTTGTTACCCTAATAGGAAATATTTCCTACGCCACTGGCTTTTGCGGAGGAAAGAAGTGCATTCTACAAAAACCATCAAATTTGCCATCGATTTTATGTCTTAAGAAATTTTTGTCAGCCTCCCCTATTCTGAAAACACCGTGAAGCCTGATATTGCAAAAACTATATGACATGTAAAGAAAGCTATTACAACATTAACTGAATAATACGTGTGTCTCATCCTCAATCAGTAGCGCAGAAGCGTACCATTGATTGAACCTAAAATCACTACTATACTACAACTATTTAAAGCTGTAATGACTCATACGCGTGATCAACACGTGATCAGAGCTCGATCCCGGCTTCCTTCCAGTAAAGCCGTATAGCGTACGACATATGTCGTTTCTGTGGCTTTGCGGTGGTCAACAGCACAGACAGAGATGGAAATAATGACTGATTGTTCTCCGCCGGTAGAACCAATGAAATCAAAGACGCGCCTCGACTGGCAGACTCATAGGCGTCGGCAACGCATTGGAACGTGTTTCGTTGAGCGATCGCATATTGTGTGTTTTTATAAGAATTGTTGTGTGATTGTTATTGTTGTGGTTTCTGTGGTTACTGTTTTGGTTATACTTAACCATGGAGAGTACAAATGGCACGAGTGGAAGTACTGAAAGCCAGGGAACAAGTAGACGGCTTCGTAAAGCACTGAAAAGGTACGCGAAAGAAATCGTGCTCAACGTGTTCAATTATCTGAACAGAACTATGTCGCAGGGAGATGCACTCGCGCGTTGTGAAAGTATGACAGGCGTTCCAGAGTGGACCATTCGCAGGGTGGTGCATGAAAAGAAGAAAACTGGAGCTACTACTGATCCAAAGTTTAATTTGAAGAGACGAAAGGCCGTTAAATTGGATGACGATAGCAAAATGGCGTTAAGGCGAACCGTACATTCATTCTTCTTTAGGAATGAGATACCAACCCTCAAGGCTGTACATGCAGCGATCAAGGAAAATGAAATTATACCCCAAATGAGCGTCGAGGTAATGAGGAAATCCCTGCACGAAATTAATTTTCGTTACGAAACGCGTAATCGGAAGTCAGTATTGATAGAGAGACCTGAAATAGTCGCCTGGCGTCGAAAATACCTACGCGAAATGATTGAATATAGGCGACAAAGCAGAAAACATAGTGAGTAACCGACAAGCAAGCATTGAAGGTTTGTCAACAGGTCTTCGTGGACCGTCAGGGAAAGATCAAAGATTGATCGTAACTCATATTGGTAGCGATAGTGGCTTTTTAGAAGAGTGTGACTTGATTTTCGTCTCTAAGAAAGGAGGTGATTACCATGACGAAATGAATGCCAGCTGCTTCGAGAGCTGGTTTCAAGGGGTGCTTCTGCGAGTTGAGCCCAACTCTGTGATCGTCATGGATAATGCTTCCTACCATAGTCGTCGAGCCGAACGTGTACCGACTATGGGATCTCGAAAAAGTGACATGCAGCAATGGTTGCGCGAAAAAGGAATCCCGTTTGACGATTCATATGTGAAAGCGGAATTGTATGAAAAAATTAAACAGCACAAACCTGCGAACATTAGTTACGTGACTGATGAGATGGCCCGTCAATGTGGTGTCACTGTGCTGCGGTTACCGCCCTACCACTGTAAACTGAACCCAATAGAGCTCATCTGGGCTCAAGTGAAGGGTTATATTGCGCGCCATAACACAACCTTCAAATTACCAGACGTTAAGGTTTTACTTGAGACTTCCATACAGCTAGTAACTGACATCATAGAGCCAGTTATAGTCAATTTCAACGAGGAAAGCGATAGCTACAGGTTATTACTGTCAGATGTAAGTGGAAGCGACGATGAATAAAGGTAATTCCCAAATTTTTGACTTACAATATGTTTCAAACCACTCTTTATTAAGCATGTGACAAATCTAGTTCACCCATGTTTACAGTTTTAGATAGTTATAGTATAGTAATTGTGGAACCAATCAGATTAAGCAGAATTCTTATAAAATTACTTCTGAAATTATTGAAGTTTTATTTTCTCAGAATTCTTTAGCATTTTGGATTAAGTGAGCTCAAGAAAGAAGACATCACAAATCGTTAGTAACCTCGGACATGAAGTATTTGGGCGTGGTATAGTGTTGCCATATTAAAAAAGTAAAATTCGACAGCAATTAGAATGAAAAATCGCCATACTTAAAAAACAACCAGGAATTTTTTAAACTTTATTTGTAAACGAAGAAATGCATTTGTAATGTTGGTATACAATTAATAATTAAATTGCTTAGTAAATCACAGTTCACTATAAATTTCCTGCTACTGCGAAGGCAGTAAAATATTATTTTATTACCACCCACCTGAGATACAATTTGAATACATTTTTCCTATTGTTATTGTATGATTTTGAACTACTTTTTAATACCCACAACAGAATTATTATTAAATAAAATCCTATATTTTTTACCAAAACAAACTTTTATTTTGCAATGAGCCGTATTCATAAAGGTTATCCTTGTACTTGCAAATTTTGAAGGAAATCCTGCAGATGGTATTTATAATAATTTGAAGCTTTTTGAGTATCAGCATATCCTTCAAAGCAGTGACATAAGTAAAAGGATATTCATCATCTTCACCTTACACTTGGCATAGGTAGCATATCCTTTAAAAATTCTGAGTGTGGCCAGTAGCAGACTCAACTTCGTAACGAAAGGTGGTCAAACGATGATGGCGGAAATTGTGGATGTTGGGGATGTTAAAACGTACAAAACCTCGTTTACCTTCACTTGGTCGTGACTTCAAAAAATTATATCGGTTCGACGAAGCAAATGTACAATGGCTTGAGGACAGATTTTAGTTGAGAATGAGGAAACTCGAGGAGGAGCACTGTCATGTATTCATAAAATGAAGATATGTCTACGCTATCTCGGTGACACTGGATATCAACAAGGTATTGGTCAGGAACTTAGTGTTAGTCAAGCAATGGTATCTCGAACTGTGGATAGAGTTGTGAACAGCATAGTTGCACAATCGAACGAATATATCAAGTTTCCAACTATCAACCATGCGCTGATGGAGGCCAAGCAGATATGGCAAAGCATGTATAAATTTCCGACAGCAATTTGTGTAATTGATTGTACACATATAGGAATCCCGAAACCAAATCGCCATGGAGATGAGTATATCAACCGAAAAGGGAAGCCTACTTTAAATGTGCAAGCCACTTGTGATGCCAGAGAGATGTTCACAAGTGTTGATGTCAGTTGACCAGGATCAGGGCATGATTCCAGAATATAGAGAAATTCACATACTAGATCACAACTAATAAATAAAGCAAATGTTGCATCATTTCTAATTTCGTTTTATAACATTTTTGTTATAAAACACTTGTTTGGTACGTTGCAGTTCTTTGGTAGTTAACCCTTTGGTTTCCTCAGTTCCGTATTTCTCTGTTGCTAATTTTCTTTTTGATGGCAATGTCTTCTGAATTGCTGGCGCTGTAATACTGTTTGCTCAGCAAGGCATTCTGGTTGCGATAATTGTCTCTGAATGTTGTAATAAATTATGGCGCGAAAATGTTCTCGGTTGAGTTCCATTTTTCTAATGACTTGGTGACACTTAAAAATTCACTGTAGTGAGACCGCTGCACGTATTGTTGTGAAACATTGAACTTAAGTTTACTAAAGAGTGAGTTTAAGATTCAGTACTGACGTTCGATCCGCGCGGCCTATTATGTTTCTATATGCAAAACTTAAAAGACATTTAATCCAATATCTTTACCAGCGCCGTAGATATCGCGTTTTTTCAATTTTATAAATAAAACTTCATCACCCTGTATCTCGGTAGGGCAGCTTCTTTGGACCCATATTTATAGGGAACTTTTCATTATTTTTGAATATACTTTCTATCCTACAAATATCGGCATAATCTGTATAATAACAGAAAATACAGATTCAAAGAAAAATAATTGAGCCCCATGTTTATATTAAGGGCCAATTTCACCAACAACAGTCCGTTATTCTCCACCTATAGGGTAACAGACCGTCAAATACAACGAATGAGCTTCAAGTTCCAATCAACAAATTTTAGCAACCAATAATAGCTATGAAATGTGGAAAACAAAATATTGTCAAAGTATGAGATGACAGCTTGTCATTGAAACATCACCAGCTTATTGACTATTAAGAAATTACATATAATTCAGTCAAAATTTAAAAAAATGTTGGATTTTTGAATAAAATTCATGTTTTAATTACTATTGTTGTTTTTTATTCATGTTTATATTATTTTCTTCAATTGATATGCGATACTGGGCGTTTTTTCCCAGAAACCTTTTGCAGATAGCCATTAAGCACCTACTTGATGACAGGTTCTTCCAAAAGGTATTGCTCGTTTCCAAACATTCATTCATTTACTTGCCGTTCATCAGAACCATTATGGCACCTTAGATTGATATTCCCACAAAACCATTCAGGTTTTTTGATATCCATACATCCATAAAGTTGAATATTTTTCGTTGTTCAGGAAGTGAACAAACATCCACACTATATTCACAGCAATTAGGAAATTCCCAAATATATGCCTTAAAGCTTGGTAGCTTGGTGCAAACCTAAAACCTGCAAAAAAACTACAAATTTGCCATATTTTTCTTTTTTCACGAGTACACATTCTAGGTTATATTTATATTAGACATTATTTGAATACAGCTGATTATTGCATTTCAAGGAGTGACACATGTGTGGGATCTGTCAACTCTTGGTACCAGTCACAAAACATATACTCTGAAGGTTTAGTTCCATGCTATTCAATGACAACACGGTGACTTGTGTGGTTGTCAGCAACCATTTTGTGAGGGTGCGACAGGGTTGCCAGATTGTGCATTAATATCCCGTTTCACCCTCCTGGTCCCAGTGGAGTAAGTTCCGCCAACTGTTAAAATACACTCTACTATGCTTTATAAGACTATTCGTGACATTTTTCTTATAATCATTGCACAACACTTGAAAAAATGCAAATGAAAATTTAAAATTATTTCCATGACGCCGCAAAATAGCTCCGTCGGTACCTTGGGTTATACATCTTGACAGTAGGGATGATCGATACGATCCTATATTTAGAAGTATCAATACATTTTACGAGTATCATCTTTCGATCCGGACTGTGTCAGAAAGAGTGACTGCCATTTGGCTGCGACATTACCCTGCCAAATCAGACATATCTTTCATCATTTTCAAAGAAATTGTACAAAATCTTCAAATTTGTGAAGTTAGCGGGTTTCACTTCATACGTTGTTACCAGACATGCCCAAATCATCAGTTGCTGCCGTGATATTCATCCCGACCACTGCATCCCCACGGCTAGGCGACCCGTATGTTAAATTTGTATTGATAGGGCAGCGGGTTATGCTATAAATCATATGCCACAGTGTTTGTGCACTGATTGCAACGGTTAGATGATACCAAAAATATTTTCATAAATAGGAGATCTTTCCCATTCCGGATCGAACAATCTACCAAAGATGCTTATAATCATGATACATAGTAAATTTTCACGAAAAAAATTCAAAACCAGCAAATGTAAAAGATTCAATTCGCACTCTCCACCACTGGACGTGATCGTCGTTAGACTTGGCAACCCTGCGAGTGACAGATAGATATCCTCGCCAGTCAAAAAGACAAACAATAAACATTACTAGTTTTTTTTGATTTTTGGACTTAAAAGACATTATTTGTGAAACATTTTTCATAATTTTTTGTCTATGTCCATAGTAATTGCATTATGCATCAGATAGATGTAGGGATTGACACGTCTTACACATATTATCTGTGTTTTAGGATGGAGGAAATTTATTAACCCAGAAATAAATAAATGATGACTATTATGGCGTAAAGGAAGGTGAGGAATTGGATCGAATGTATTTTATATTCTATTTTCTTGCAAAATACAGACAAATCCACACTATTCAACAGGTATGTAATGATAACTTTCAGTATATTGAAGTTGGTAAATTCGAGAGTGCCATGCATTAACAAACATCCAAATCTGCTGCCAAATTTAACAGCTAGAAAATCGACCTATTATTTGCCGCATTCCCATTCGCTGAGGGGGATAACGGAGTGTTAAATGTAAACCTATAACATATATCAAAATACATGAAAGTTGTCCTGTTTTTTCTGCACAAAAGCATCATGTTGGAATCAAAAAGTTGGCTTTTTTTAGAATACAGTCGAATTTTCACGATTTCATTCAATATTTCAATAGAAATCACTAATATTCAAAGACCTTTGACAGCTTCTGTCAAATGGCATTTCATTAAGGTATTTTCCCATTGGTCCATAATATTAATGTTGGTGAAATCGGCAATTGTAGAGTATATCACGACATATGTATTCTGGATTGTCTAAGGATCTTACGATATGCTCTATTAATGAGCCGGAGTTGGGATGAAGTTGTATAATTCTTTGTATGTTAATTGTATGAAACTGCTCTAATTTTGTTCATGCAACTTTCATTGTCCATTTTAGCCAATTTCACACTGTAAGTTAACTCATGACAAGCAATAACAAGAAAAGCTTTGCAGAACATATTTTTCAGTGTACGTTCTGGTTCAGAAAGCACGTATGTAAATCTAGACTACGAAATATAATACATGAAAGCATGCTGGCTGAATGTGTATGTACCCTACATTTGCTAAAAGCAGGACTCCTATTGTATGGAAATGAGAAGCCGCGTCGTATATAAAAAAGTAAAATATCCTTTCGAGAGGATCCTAAAAACTTATTAAACATAAACCTCAATCCAAGCATCTGTATTAGGTAATGCAACCTCCATACATATTACACAATTCTTCGGTTTTCACTTCCCCCAAAAATAACCTCTGATTTTAGATATTTCTCATGTTGCTCAGTATTTATTATTTGATATTCGATCGAGCAAAAACTGTATTCTATGGATCCGATTTTCAGGCGTTAAGTCCTAATTCCCTACTTCCTCTAAATCCACTTGAACAATCTTCGGTTTAACCGAAAGTGGAAACAAAGTTGCTCATTTTCAATGAGACATTTTTGTAGTCTACGTTAAGTTCAAACACATTTTATGTGATCATGTCGTACCTAAGCCTAAGCGTTGAGATATCTCAACTTTTTCTTAAAAGATCGCAAGTGCATGTCAATGAGTAGATATTAATTTTTGCCATGTGATTTATAACGGTTTTCTTATAGTAAAGAACATTGATAGACTATAAAAAAATGGCGTCAAGTAGGTTGACTCAGCACTTTACACGCAACGCCGTCAACAGTTCTTAAAGGATTATGTTCAGTTAGACCCTATCTAAGGCCCGTATCGTCAGTCGTCCCTACAATTGTAGGGCGCCTTTATGGCCTCCTTGAATGTCATAGTTTTCTACATCTCCGTCAGTACTCTATTTTGAGGTTATGTCTCAAACATCTATTTGCATCAAATTGTGCTTGCTTTTGAGTTATATCATATCATGTTTTATCAGCCTGAAATTTCCTACAATTTAAAAAGAAAAGATATCTTCACAATAGGAGAGCGCTGACGCTGACACGGGACAAGTGTAATCTAGAAATTTTTGAAGGAGAAAAAGGAGTATGACAATCAAGGAGGCCATAAACGCGCCCTACAATTGTAGGGACGACTGACGATACGGGCCTTAATAAGACGCTATAGACTTGTATCCTGGATATGGGATGAGCCTTGCTGATGAGTTGCTAAAAAAGCAAATCAGCTTGTTTAAGTTAGATCCTCCGAAAAAATAGTTAGTTACGAGCTTATGCAGGGTGTTCCTTAATGATATGCGAATATTTAAGGGTGTGAATCTACATGAAAAATTAATGTCAGTTTGCTTTATAAACTATGGTCCAAAAATGTTTCTTTACAAAAACTCGGGGTGTTGAAGTTTTAGGAAAAAATGGAAATTAATTAATATTTTCAGAACTACTTCAGATATTTCACTGATATTTAGTACATAGTGAAAGTTAATATAGTTGCATATGTTTCACTGCAAAAATAATTTTTAGCTTGAACAGTGGCGTGCGTACGGGTATTTATTTCGACATTTTTTAAGAAAAAAATGGTACGCCAACTGTTTTTTGCCAAATAAAAATTATTTTTGAATTCCCCGTTCTATTTAAAACAAATGATCTCTCTTGAATTGATTTCTTTAGATGTGCCATTTTTGAGTAAAAAAATAAAAACCGTTCTATTGTTCGAGAAAATTAATGCAATAATTGAAGAATGCAATTTAGCAATAAATATCTAGTTGCTCTGGAATATGTCACTTGCTTTTGACATCTGACAATTTTCTGTTATTCAAATCTGTTCGCTGATGCATCTTTTTCATCATTTAGTTTTTACATTCTTGTTAATAATGGTGAATTAGTTAGAGATGGTGGAAATGCATTACGTATATGGCCTTGCCCACGGTAATGGTGAGCAAGCCAGACGGATTTATCACCAGAGATATCCCGATCGTGCTTTGCCAGATAGTCGAACCTTATCTTATATTCATCGTCGTCTTGTTGAAACTGGTTCTGTCCGAAAAGGAACATCTGAAGGTAGACCTCTAAGTGTGAGAACACCTGAAATTGAGGAAGCAGTGCTGCACGGAGTCGAAGAACATCCTGAAACGAGTACGAGGCAGATCGCTAGATACTTAAATATTTTCCATCAAATTGTTTGGAGAATTCTAGTGGATTTTTTCTTATATCCTTACCATATTTTAAGAGTACAGGCGTGACTTCCCATTGATTTTCTAAGGCGTGTGACCTTTTGTCAGTTGTATCTTCAAAAAATTACACAAAATCCGCAATTTAAATCAATGATTCTGTTCACGGACGAAGCTAATTTTTCTCGAAATGCCATATAGAATTTCCACAATAATCATTTGTGGGCAGAAGAAAATCCCTATGTTGTAGCCGAAACTCATTTCCAACACCAATTTTCGGTTAACATATGGTCAGGAATTATTGGCAACAAGTTTATTGGCCCATTCTTCTTGCCGGGACGACTTGACGGACAGACTTACCTCAATTTTCTTCAACAACAGTTGCCTTTGCTGCTTGATGATGTTCCGTTAGTTATAAGAAACAATATGTGGTACATGCATGATGGTGCACCAGCGCATTTCAGTGTAGCGGTTCGCAATTATTTACAAACTGTTTATCCAAATCGTTGGATTGGCCGCGGTGGGCCCCAAGAATGGCTACCAAGGTCCCCAGACCTCAACAGTTTAGATTTCTTTTTGTGGAGCTATCTTAAGACATTGTGTACACAAGTCCCAATAACACTATAGAGGAATTAAGAGAAAGAATAGTTGCCGCTTGTGATAGAATAAAAAACACTCCAGAGATATTTCAACGAGTACGCAATTCCATAAGAAGGAGGGCGGAATCATGCATATTAAGTGAAGGGAGCCATTTTCAACAGTTTTTGTAATCATTTCGTTGGTTTTAGTGTTATGTTTATTGTTGCCAGTTGTTGTTGTTCATTACCCCTAATGTGTGTAATTTTTCCAATTGAATTAATAGTAATTTTTCAAGTTAGACAATAGAACGGTTTTTATTTTTTTACTCAAAAATGGCGCATCGAAGGAAAACAATTCAAGAGAGATTATTTGTTTTAAATTGAACGGTGAGTTCAAAAATAATGGCAAAAAACTATTAGTGTACTATTTTTTTCTTAAAAAATATCGAAGTCAATACCCGTACGCACGCCACTGTTAAAGCTAGAAATCATTTATGCATTGAAAAATATGCACCTTTATTAACTCTCATTACGTACTAAATATCAGTGAAATATCTGAAGCAGTTCTGAAAATATTAATTAATTTTCATTTTTTTGTTTTTGTAAGGAAACATTGTTGGACCATAGTTTATAAAGCAGACTAACATTAATTTTCCATGTAGATTCACACCCTTAAATATTCGCATATCATTAAGGAAAACCCTGTTTAACAGAGAAACTAAACAGTCCAAGTCCGTCAAACAAGTCCATACAATTAGTCCATAGACGTTCACTCTTTTCCTGCCCGCCCCCTGGCAACGTCGCCTTTCCCCAATACCTGATTGCAAGATATGTCAGCTGAGGGAGCGCGACACAATGCCAGTCATGCGGGGACACTTACAAAGACCGGCACGCTGGCCTGTGAATCCAGAGAGCATTTCTCTACCGTTCTAAGCTTCAAGGGCAATTGCACGTGAAAATCTATTATATGAATCTTAATAACCGCAGCTGGAAATCTCTCAATCAAATAATTACGATATACCCTCCCCCACCTCCCAACTTTTTGTTCCTAGAAGAGTTTTCAAAAATTATCAGGATCCCTCTGAAACATCAAGAAACGAAGTTTGAGGGATTTTTTTGTTCTCCAAAGTCACTGGACCGATTTTCAAACATTACAAACCCTTTGCGTCCTTGGTGTAGTAATAAATGTGTCTAAAAATTTCATCGAAATCCGAGCAGTGCTTTCTAAGTTATAGACGTTTAAAGGATTTGCGGAAAGACCGACAGACAGACCGACTGAAATGAGTGCTTTTTCGTGATTTACATGAAATATAACAACCAAAAAGCGTAATATCTCATTTTTGAAACTATTTGCGATTACAATTTACAAACTTGACCTTCAAATGACCTCTAAGATCATTGCCTAAGTCATATTTCAGATAATCGACAAATTTCTTGCTTGTTGCCCTGAAACTGTTCTCGGAACCCTTTTTCCGAAAAATAGGTTGTCGCGTTCCGTGTGTTCGGTGATTTAACATATCTCCATCACTTTCTTTGTTCTCCTCCATATACCATCGTTTTTTAAGAGCCCGGATATGTTTTACGTAACATTTTCCTTTCCCAGGTTTATAATTTTTGTATGTTGTTGGCTTAACACCCAAAATTTACTACCATATCATACTGATGATTGGATAAACGATATACAGGGTGTCCCGAAAAAAGTGTGCAAGATTCTACTAGCGGTTTCTACAGCTTAAAATAGGAAGAAAAGTTTATATAAACATAGGTCGAAAACGTCCCTTACGGGCGCTACGGTCTTTTAAAGGATCTCCCCTGAAGATAGTTTATCCTTAATATTTCCGAAACGTGTTGAGATAAAGACATAAACTTTGGTATTCTAACCTAGTTTTTTATAGACAGTTTTGATTGGAAGCGTATGTGACAGGGACGAACTCAGGTTATTTTAGCCCCAACATTTTTGTGTGATTCTATTTTTGAAATTCAATTTTAGTATTTGAAAATTTAGAATTTTCTACATAAAAAAGTTACTCTTATTGAATATCGATAAACTGTGCCATTTCTGAATAAAATCAAACTAAAAAATTTGGCACATGATGGGAAATGTACTGCGAATTTAAATAAATTGTTGATTATACATAGTTAGCCATGACTGCAAACAAAAGTTGTTTTGATTTGTTATGACTTATTTTGACGTTAAGCTGACATTGTTAGCAGTGTAAAATTACTAGATTAAAATCAAAATTTTTATTAAATTGCCAAGATTTACAGACGGAGAACTGACTGACATGCATTTTGTGTACGGGTTTTGCAATGGCAGCCGTAAGAGAATATCAAAGAAGATTTCCCAATCGCATAGTACATGGACGTCGAATGTTAACTGACATTCACCGGAATTTGTTAAACCATGGAAGTTTTCAGCGCATGCAGGGCTCAGGAAGGCCACTGGGAAATCATCGTATGGATATTGCTTTAAATATGTTTGAAAATAATCCGCAAATAAGCATACGAAATGTTTCAGAAATTATGGATATACCTCGATCAATAGTAAGAAAAATTTATGAATGCCTATTTGATAGTTATCTTAAAAATAATAATTTTAGATAGGAAGAATGACAAGAATGCAAGGATTATATCCTTATCATTTTAAACGGGTGCAGCATTTAACGGGGGCAGATTTTTTACCACGAATCGAGTTTTGTGAGTGGATATTAGCAAATGAAAACACTATTCCTAGAATATTATGGTCGGATTAGTCAATATTTACTAGGAATGGTGCTTTTAATTTCCATAACATGCATCACTGGTCAGATGAAAATCCAAAAGTTGTTCGCCGTACAAATTTCCAACATAGTTTTTCATTGAACTTATGGGCAGGAGTAATTGGGGATCAAGTAATTGGGCCTATTGTACTTCCCAATCATCTTAATCCAGAGGTGTATCTGAACTTCAAGTTTCAAGAAAATATGTTTTTTCAACATGATGGCGCCCCTGCACATTTTAGACGCAATGTTCGAAATTGGTTGAATGTCAATTTTCCAGACAGGTGGTTAGGCCGAGGAGGTCCTATAGCGTGGCCGCCACGTTCACCTGACCTAAGTCCATTGGATTTCTATTTTTGGGGGTCATTAAAAGACCTAGTTTACTCGACTGAACACTTATTGTAAAGCTAGTTTTAAGTATATCCAACTGTATATCGTCTTTTTTAAACAAATTTCAATTTCGTTCGTAGAAAAAATGTATTTCTTTTGTTTTTGCCTATATTGCAATAGAAATATGCATTTATGTAATATTTACCAATTGTTAAATTCGTTTTTTCGTTGTCATGGCTAATTATTCAACAATTTATTTAAATTCGCAGTACATTTTCTATCATGTGACAATTTTTTTAGTTTGATTTTATTCAAAAATGGCACAATTTATCGATATTCGATAAGAGTACCTTTTTTATGTAGAAAACCCTAAATTTTCAAATTCTTAAATTGAATTTCAAAAATAGTATCACACAAAAAGGTCGGGGCTAAAATAACCTGAGTCCGTCCCTGTTACATACGCTTCCAAACAAAACTGTCTAAAATTGTTAATATTTTTAAATCCAGCATAAAAAACTAGGCTAGAATACCAAATTGTATGTCTTTATCTCAACACGTTTCGGAAATATTAAGGAAAAACCATCTTCAGGGGATCCCCTTTAAAAGACTGTAGCGCCCTTACGGGACGTTTGTCGACCTATGTTTATATAAACTTTTCTTCCTATTTTAAGCTCTAGAAACTGCTGGTAGAATATTGCACACTTTTTTCGGGACACCCTGTATATGTATTTTCTTCCTATTATCTTCCTTGATATTAACCGTGAATTTATCATGTTACCCAAAGCCTCATTGCTTTATTCCGATTTGCTGTTCTATTTTTCAAATTCAAAGTCTTCCTCTGCTTTATTCTCGTAAGTGTTACTAGCAGATATTTGAAAGATTTTCTGTTATTAGTTTTAATTGTTTTTTTTTTTTCGTTTCCTCATTATTCCTTCTCATTTCTAGGTATTTTGTTTGGTCTTCATTTATATGAAGTCGTTTGGAAGTTTCTTTTAACCTCTTAAACGTTTCTTTCTAGTTCTGATCTCAATCTAGTCATTATTATAAGCAATTAACTAGTATCTTCTACAGAAGATAACTCTGTTGTATTTGCACTTAAAATAAAAAAAATCGCGTCAAGTAGGTTGAGTCTGGACTTCCCACGCAATGACCTTATCAGTACATGAAGGAATATGTTCAGCACAAACTAAACCCTCTAAGAGAAAAGTCATTCAAACAGGCCCATACATTTAGTCCATAGATCAGATATTTCTAATAGATGCGTAGAATCACCAATTTTTGAAGCTTGAAAGTGCACCAGCTCCCCACCCCCTTACAACCCCCACTCACCAAGTATTTTTTTCAACAATAATCGGGATCTTCTGAAACGTCAAAAATCGAATTTTACTGTTTTTGTCCTAGGCCTTTTTCTCTGCCGCCAATGGACCTATTTTCAACACTTACAAGCCTTTTGCGATCTTGACACAGTAGTAACATTCTGTAAAAGTTTCATCGATATCCAAGCGGTAATTCTCAAGCTATAGGTAGTTATTGTTCAACACAAGAGAATAATCAGATTGATATTCAACATTCGTAGAAGAGAATCCTGCAGAGAGATCTTCAGAAGCAAAAACAGCATGACTCTACCAAGCATTCATATTTATAAGTGCGCCCTTTTCACGCATACAAACAAAACAAAATTTATACAGAACAAGAACATCAACACTCATTATAATACAAGGGCAGGTGAGAGTCTGAGTATTCCAAAACCCACACTGACGCTGTTCGAAAAGTCACCGGAATACACCTGCATCAGAATATACAGGGTGTCCCAGAAGTCGACGTCAAGCCGAAACCGGGTGATAGGCAAAGTCATAACAGCTATCAGGAAAATATTTAAAAAAATTTTATGTATGTGTTTTGAAAATTATAGGTCTTTGAAAAAGATATAGAAATTTCACACCCTACGGCAGTCTGTCAACTCCTGGTACTACAAATATTAACTTTTTTGGATTTCATTGTTACAATGTAATGATGAATAATGCATCTTCAAACTGGTGTCTCAACCTTACTGCCAACTTTTCTCGTTCAGGACAAATTGCCACTTATTTCCCAACCAAGTATTCCAAAGTAAAACTTTGCTCAACTTTAACTGGCTGTACTGGAAAAAAATGTACTACGAGAGTTTGGCAAGTAACCTTAAAAGTTGGCGCATTTAATAAGGATTCCAAAATGGTATAACACTTAGAAGATTACTCGTTAACTTATGCACAATTTTTATTTGAAGAAAAAATTTTTCAAAATTTCCTAATTAAAGAGCGATTATGAAAACGCACAAGGACCCTTAAGGATAACTGTCTGCACAACAGTGGGCGTCAAAATGCTGCTGATGATGATTTACCTTTACAGCAAATGCTCAAACTGTTTTCCTTCAGCCGCAATACACGCTCGACATCTTCTTAAAAAAGATCGGGTTATTAAACGAGCGAATCCACGGTTACTAACAAACTCAGCTGCTTCCAATAGTCTTTGCCGTAGCTCAGCTACATTTTGAATCGGCTTGAAATACACTTTTTCTTTTACAGTTCCCCAGTAAAAAAAATCTAACGGATTCAAATCTGGTGATCGGGCTGGCCACTTTATTGCACCAGCCCGCCCTATCCATCTGCCTGGAAAGTTTTGATCGAGATACTCTCTCACTGAGAGTGCATAGTGCGCTGGGCAGCCATCATGCTGAAACCACATGTCCCTGTAAATACTCAGTGGCACGTCCTCCAATAAATTTTCTAAATGATTTTGCAAAAAACCTAAATAAACCTCAGCAGTCAAAGTCTCTGGGAACTCAAACGGACCGATTATTTTACCATTTAAAATTCCTGTCCAATGGTTTATCTTGAAGCGATATTGAGATTTATCTTCTCTCATCAAATGTGGGTTTGCTACGTGCCACTCGTGTAAGTTATGCAGGTTCATGTACCCATCTTTCTTAAATGTGGTCTCATCCAACCATAAAATTTTTTCAAAGAACCGTGGATCTTCCCTGTGTCTTTCTAACATTGTGCGACAAAAAGCAACTCGGGGCTCTTAATCCCGGGGCAGAAGAGCTTGAACACGCTGTACGTGGTATGGATGGAGCACGTTTTTTTGCAAGATTCTATGGGCTGTACTTTTGGGCACACCTGTTTTTAGTTCTATTGCACGCACTGAAGTACTCGGGTCTTCTTCGACAGCTCCTAGCACCACGTCTTCGTAAGGAAGGAAAGATCTTCCCTCACCGTGTGATTGGTTTGGTAGTTGGCCCTCTGAGAACAGTAAGTGGTGCACATTTGTGAACACTTGATGAGCTGCATTCGGATAGCTCTCACAGTAAAGTCTCGCTGCAGCACTAGCGGTGCATCTGCATTCCCCATAAATGAGGTGCATGTTAGCATATTCTTGTACGATGTACACGGACATAGCGGCACTGCACAATCACACTATCAAAGATAGTCTAAGGAAAGCAAATGTTATTTTGAAGAGCAATTAAACAGTCCAAATCCAAATCACAAGCGATCAACAGTCCAGTTCACGAATCCCAAATTAGTAACAGTACGAAATCAACAAGCACGAACATGTAAAGATGCGCAGTAAACGAAGGAGTACTGATCGGTATCAAAGTGTGCAATAGCAAGTAAGTGATGTGCTTCATCCATACCACATACAGCGTGTTCAACCTCTCTTGCCCCGGGATTATCAGCCCCGAGTTGCTTTTTGTCCCACAATGTTAGAAAGACACAGGAAAGATCCACAGTTCTTTGAAAAAATTTTATGGTCGGAGACCACATTTAAGAAAGATGGGTACATGAACCTGCATAACTTACACGAGTGGCACGTAGCAAACCCACATTTGATGAGAGAAGATAAATCTCAATATGGCTTCAAGATAAACCATTGGATTGGAATTTTAAATGGTAAAATAATCGGTCCGTTTGAGTTCCCAGAGACTTTGACTGCTGAAGTTTATTTGGATTTTTTGGAAAATTATGTACAAAATTTATTGGTGGACGTGCCACTGAGTATTTACAGGGACATGTGGTTTCAGCATGATGGCTGCCCAGCGCACTATGCACTCTCAGTGAGAGAGTATCTCGATCAAAACTTTCCAGGCAGATGGATAGGTCGGTCTGGTACAATACCGTGGCCAGCTCGATCACCTGATTTGAATCCTTTAGATTTTTTTATTGGAGAACTGTAAAAGAAAAAGTGTATTTCAAGCCGATTCAAAATGTAGCTGAGCTACGGCAAAGACTATTGGAAGCAACTGAGTTTGTTAATAACCTTGGATTCGCTCGTTTAATAATCCGATCTTTTTTAAGAAGATGTCAAGCGTGTATTGCGGCTGAAGGAAAACAGTTTGAGCATTTACTGTAAAGGTAAATCATCATCAGCAGCATTTTGACGCCCACTGTTGTGCAAACAGTTATCCTTAAGGGTCCTTGTGCGTTTTCATAATCGCTGTTTAATTAGGAAATTTTGAAAAGTTTTCATCAGTTTTTTTTCAAATAAAAATTGTGCATAAGTTAACGAGTAATCTTCTAGGTGTTATGCCATTTTGGAATCCTTATTAAATGCGCCAACTTTTAAGGTTACTTGCCAAACTCTCGTAGTACATTTTTTTCCAGTACAGCCAGTTAAAGTTGAGCAAAGTTTTACTTTGGAATACTTGGTTGGGAAATAAGTGACAATTTTTCCTGAACGAGAAAAGTTTGCAGTAAGGTTGAGACACCAGTTTAAAGATGCATTATTCATCATTACATTGTAATAATAAAATCCAAAAAAAGTTAATATTTGTAGTAACAGGAGTTGACAGACTGCCGTAGGGTGTGAAATTTCTATATCTTCTTCAAAGACCTATAATTTTCAAAACACATACATAAAATTTTTTTAAATATTTTTCTGATCGCTGTTATGACTTTGCCTATCACCCGGTTTCGGCTTGACGTCGACTTCTGGGACACCCTGTATAACAAACTTTCATCTAACCTCGTCAATGTCAGTAGTATTGCTAGTTTTAAATGTCAACTACCAAAATTATTAGTTGAAAAATGTTTCTACTCTATACCTCGCCTTAAGTTGTTCCTGTTTGTACTTTGTAAATACTTATGTTTGTTTTGTTTTTATTTTTAATTATGTTTACTATATACCTCCCCCTTAGGACGAGTCTTAAGTCATTTTTATGATCTACAAGACAATAAATGTAACTATCTATCTATCAGATGATCGGACAGACAGACAGACGGACAGAAATGAGAGATACGGTTTTTCGTGATGTACATGTACTTCCTGAAAACATGATATCTCATTTTCGAAAATTTTCAAGAATACAATACTTCCCCGCCAGTAAGCCTGGGAAGCTGAAAACGCAAGTTTTATAATGCACCATTAATCTAAACCAAACCACTCTTCAAAATAAAATTTCAGACTATTTGGCAAATTAAGAACGGGCCATTGAACGACCTCTATAAAACATTTTCACACATAACTTATGATGGAGCCGACTCCCACAGCCAATAACATGCCATGTTACACAGTCGCTAACTCCCATAAATAAAAATGAAGAGTGGTGATTACATAGAAGATATATTTGTCACGACATCATGTTGAATATATGAACCAAGTGTAGCTAATACATCACGCTATTCAACGAATTTAAAAACTTGGTGGCACAGGCGACTTGGAGTCTGTCCAATAGCAGATGTCTGGTGTAGTGTATCCTGAAAGTAAACAATATTGACGGAAGTTCCTGTAAATATCTGGTGACAGGAGAAATAAACAGAAAAAACGTTTAATGGGATTTTTATAAATACTCTTCTACATGTACGTATTATGTTTTACAGTGGATTACATGATGGTTGACGTGTTTATATGATTAGTGCTCCAATTTTCTATTTTTTATTTCCTCTGCAACTTAAAACAATGAAATGTATAAATTTTTTTGAAAAAGCGCAAAACATCAATAACTAAAGTTCTGAAAACTCAGTTTTTACGAAAAGAAAAAAATTAGCAAAACGCGGTACTTCTTCTATTCGTCATTGTCTGTCAGGGCTTTCCATGGGACATTTGCTCTTGGTTAAAGTATTGGAGGTCCGGAAATCGGTCAGGTCCAGTTGGCGAGATATCAGACAAAGTCAGGGAGAAAGAAGGGCAGAGGAAGGAAAGGAAACAAGACGAAGAGCAAACGGGATGAAGAGCGTCAACTGAAGGGGTGCCTTAGCACTGTTAAATAATTTTCAGTAACTTTAAACTGATTCAAAAATTAATTTATGTGTAATTTTGGTTGGACCTAAAATTGCTGGTGCTAGTCGTAACTGCGCTGTTGTTTGATGCAGTCCCTTAAGTAAGTGATGTCGAGGTTTCTGCGAAAGGTCTCGTTGGAGACATGCCATGGGTCCATGGTGACAGTACGCAAGGTTCTGTTCTGCATATGCGGTTTGGCGAGAAAACAACATGCTGCACATACGTAAGTGATTGCTGTTGTAGTAGCCATCTTGTATACGAGGGATGTCTTTTAAGTTTTGCATATAGAAACATAGTAGGCCGCGCGGATCGAACGTCAGTACTGAATCTTAACCTCACTCTTTGGTAAACTTAAATTCAAAGTTTCACAACAATACGTGCAGTGTTCTCACTACAGTGAATTTTTAAGTGTCACCAAGTGATTAGAAAAATGGAACTCAACCGAGAACATTTACTGTTATGAAATAGAAAATAAACGACTGTTTGGGTGTTCCAAGGTGAAGAAAAGCCAAAAAAAGTCATCCGTTCTCGAAGTGTATCGAAAAAGATGGTCGCGACATTTGTGTCAAAAGCGGATCATACTGCAACAATTCCTCTTAATGAGCAGAGAACTGTTACTGGGTATTGGTATACCACCATTTATTGGCCAAAAGTCATCACCGAGCTTCGAAAAATCAACCCCGAAGGAAGAATCATCCTCCACCAAGACAATGCAAGCTCGCACACAGCCCAAAAAACAAGGCAGTATATAACGGAAGAAAACGTGGAATTATTAGACCAACCTCCATATAGTCCCGATCTAAGTCCTAACGATTTCTTTTCTTTCCCGAAAATTAAAAACAGACTGTGTGGTCAAACGTTCCAGTCACCAGAAGAAGCAGTTGACGCATTCAAAAATGCCGTTTTGTATCTGCCAGCAAACGAGTAGAATAAGTGCTTCGAAAATGGTTCGAGCGCATACAGATGTGTATTAATCTTCGTGGAGAATACTTCGAAAAACAATAAAGTCATTTAAAACTACCTACCGTGTTGTTTTATTTCCATATGCAAAACTTAAGAGACATCCCTCGTAACCGAACTTAATGTTGACGTTCTACATAGGGTGCAGTTATCGAAACGTGATTTGGAATTTGGTTTTTAATACTTCAAAGTGCTTCTGCCAGGTCGTCCCCTTGTCAAGAGTGACATGAAGATGCTTGACACAATTTTCCCATAGAACACGAACTACATGCACTGAAACTTCAGACGGGGCACCGCTACGTTTCTATAATGGCCTGCATTTTCGAAGAATTGAGTTTGATCAGCCAACGACTTGCCCATTGTAATACCTAGTCCACCGCACTTTGTGAACCAGATTTCCGGAACTCGACTGGGATACAAGTCCAATGTCGTCACCATATAGATAGACTCCACAGTCTCTGGTGCTAGAAAATGAATACCGGATTAGTTCGAAAACCGAACCCTGAGGAACACCGGCTCTGATGGGCCGTACTGTCGACACGACATTAATAATTTTGATCTGAAATTTCCTACCTTAAGGAAAGGATGTTTAAAGTTTTAGGAGCCAAAATGGAAGGCCTTTTGGGTTAGCTTATAGAGAAGGCCACTGCGCCACACCATGTCAAATGCCTTTGAGACATCCAGAAGCAAGATGACAGTTATTTCGTTAAGGGTGATGCTCCTGGTTACTCACTGGATCTGACGAGAAAATTTCAAGGACGTTGAATCCCCATTTTAGCGCGCTGAGAGGAAACAAGCAGCAGGCTTCCACAAAAGCAGCTTCAGCGCCCTGTTAGTGAATAATTTGATCCCCCAGGTGCTTATCACCTTGAGATCTTTTATACGACCTTGAAGCTATACTGATGTGCTATGCGAGATCTCGAGGGATGACACTGATGTGCTCTGCAACTCTTCTGCTGAAGAACCTTCTGAGGAAGAATCGCTAACGGTGGCGCCGTGATTACTGACGCCTTACGCGATACTACCCCTACATCGCATATGCTCCCCAGCATCCCAGAATGACTTCGATCAAACCATTCGAATTCGTATCAGCCTATTATAGGTATCGGCGAAAATCTTATATTTGTCGGTCTCTAGTTTCTACCTATATTCTAGCTGGTTAGGACCAATTATTATTCTTAAAATAATGTTAACATTTTGGCTAGCCAACTAAGTGACATATTCAGATCTTTAACTGATAAAAATACAACCACAAAAAAATTGAATAGGCGCGAGATCAAGCGAAAGCCTTGGATCACATCAGGTATTGTAAATTCTGTTAATTAAAAAAATCGTCTATATTCTGAGTACTTGATGCAGCCAGAAAATGAGCATTGAGGATAAGATATCTTGAATATAAGTAAAAATAAGAAAAACTCAAACGAAATGCTAAATACAATTTTTACAAGAAACAAATATACTAAGTGACATGTAAATCCGAACACCCAGTTTAAATGGTTTTATTTTAATAAAAGTTGGTGAATGTATTTATCTTACTGTAAATAACAAGTGAAAGAATGTTCAGCCTTATCAGTTGGACATTCCGGTTTTTATACTGCTTTTTTTTTATTCACTAACGCTCTAAAAATGAATATTTCAGCCGCAGTAAAGAATTTCGTCAACTTAGTGAGTTTGATAGGGGCCGTATAGTGGGACTTCGGGAAGCTGGACCTTCTTTTCGGGCAATTGCAGTTAGAGTGCAAAGAAGTGTAGACACTGTGGTTAGGTGTTGTCAGGCATGGCTTCGAGAAGGCCGTACGCAAAGAGCAAGGGGCACTGGACGCCGCCGTAGAACAACAGACCGTGAAGATCGCCGCCTAAGATTATTGGCCTTAAGGGACCGTTTCTCCACTACCAGGTCCATTGCAAATGAATGGTTTGCAGAACACGGAAGACCTATTGGCGTGCGAAGTGTTTACCGACGAATGAGAAGTTTTGTCTTGTTTTCATACCGGCCACACTGGGTCCTCCCTTTAACTCGAGAACACCGACGTAATCGCCTTGAGTGGTGCAGACAACGGTCACTCTGGGATCAGGAATGGAACAGTATTGTCTTTAGTGACGAGTCTCGTTTTTATTTAGGCATGCACGATGGTCGTGCCAGGGTTAGAAGGCGACGTGGTGAAAGGAGGAATCCACAGTTTTTTGTTGAAAGACATGTTCATCACACTGTTGGAGTTATGGTTTGGGGTGCTATAGCTTATGGTTCCAGGTCACCTTTAATCTTCATCAGAAGTAACATGAACGCGCAGCGTTATATCCACGAAGTTCTAGAACCCCATCTTTTACCCTATCTTGACACCCTGGCAGATCCAACTTTCCAACAAGATAATGCCCGACCACATGTTGCAAGAGTCACAATAGACTTCTTTCAACATAATGATGACAGATTGTTACCATGGCCACCAAGATCTCCCGACTTATCCCCAATTGAGCACGTGTGGGATATGATGGGTAGGAGATTGCTCAATTTGCAACGTCCTCCTCAGACTCTAGAATCACTTCGAGAGGAGTTGGTGGTTGCCTGGAATGAGATACCACAGGAGGACATTGATCACCTGATCAGAAGCATGCCTAGGCGCGTTGGAGAATGCATAGCACGTCAGGGTGCATCCACACATTATTAAAGGTCAAAGGGCTTTAAAGCAGTGCAATCATTTTGAAATTTTTATCATTTACTTATTATGCTTCATTAAGTACTTATACAAAATTTTATTAAAATAAAACCATTAAAACTGGGTGTTTGGATTTATATGTCACTTAGTAGTTAATAAACTCTGTAAAGGCAGTTCTAAATGTGCAGTTAAGGAAATAGTTGATGAAAATAAATTATGTGATTCGCCAATAACAATTGCGAATAAGTTTAACGATTTCTTTGTAAATATTGGCAAATACTATGCTGAACGCATTGTGAGGCCAAACAAAAATAGACCAATGATTTGACATTGGCAGTTCAGTAATTAATTTAAAGGTGCGGTCACAGTGAAAGTTCAAAGTTAGTCCCTATTGGAAAACCCGATACCTATATATCTATTTGTAGTCAAACACAAGTTTCAATCCACACAAACTAACCTTGCTTCAGAAACAAAAAGTAGCATATTGATCATGCTCTAATCTTCTTTTCTTCTGACGTTTTACCGTAAATCTCTGTATGGGGCTATGAGTTTACACCTTATCTATATACTTTCTGGTGACTTTCCCCCGTAAATTAGTTCGATTTTCGCTAGATTGGCTAGATTAGTAATTATTTATGGCAACCGTTATTTAACTTTTACTTCATTTATTTTATATCACTTTTACACTCTCAAAGACAAAAGTTACTACAGTTTTATGTGATTTTAATCGTTGTGCTTCTCAGTTGAATCATGATGCCATTTTATTTTGGTTTGATGGCGACTTCTATTAATATCTAATTCAGCACTTCTTGTCTCGGGTTATGAAATCTATTATGAACAGAATTATTAGAAGATATTATAGTAGTTTTCTTTGAGCTTGTAAACAGCCAAATAACAAGGAGGGCAAGCAGACGATCATACTAAACCGAACAAACGATTTAAACAGCATGAATAGAATATGTTTGTTTTCCGTCTTTGCGGCCATAGCCAACCGTTTCATGCTTTCTACCAATTATCGGTACGATATAGGAATAGTCATTTGGCACGGTTTATGCTTGGTATCTCGTATCTGAGACAACGAACGAAAACATCACAGGTCACAAACTCAATCAAACCTGAACCAGACCGAAGCCGGTCCTGTCCTATTCCTCGAACCCGTCCGCATTTTAACACTATGGTATAGGATTCGGCACCAGCCTTAATTTTATTGGTCAATTTCAATTTATTTAACCAATAACAAGCTGGGTGCCGAAATCACTACCGGAATGTTAAACAGTGCTGAAAACAGTGTCAGAATGTTATCAATAAACTACTTCTACTAATATATATATATATATATATATATATATATTAGGTGAAAATTAAAGCTTCCGCCTTTTGTTGGGTACTTCGACAAAATTTAAGCAAAGAGGACTCTATACTTTTTTAATTCTCTCTAGCTTTCAATGGACTTTGCCATCATCATCAGGAGCTGCAATTACAATGATAACAGTAGCAACAAAAGTGTAAAATGAATTTAAATTGACTCAACTTACAGTAGTATGTGAGGATGTTGCTAATTGTTGTTTACGTATGGGATGAGGGAAACGTCCAGTAACATGGTGAGAGCTGGATAGATGGTACAATGGTCAAAATTATATAAAATATGACAAGAACAAGTTAAAAACAGATTAAAAATTATTTAAAAAACATTAGAGCATTACATCGTGAAGCCACTTGATGATTGCACAAAATGGTGGTCATGGAATAGTGAGTGAGATGAAACCCTTTGACAGAAGGCCGAAGGTTGTCAATGTCTGTGTTGAAAGATGGAATGAATTGTGGGCGTGTGCCAAACGTTGCCAAATCACTTCAGATGATGTGATTTTCAGAATGATGTTATGTAAGAAATTGTTAAACGGACCAGAGGCAGTTGAATAAACTATATTTTAATTAATGGGAATTTGAATTAACAATCATTAATAAATCGTGAGAAGAGAATTATTATATTTTGAGTGGAATGAAATTTACTGGTGGAATCGGCCAAAACACAGATTCTATTTATGGTTGTGAAGAGTCGAAATTTGGGGAGATATGTTCTCCAATTTTACACTTTTGTTGCTACTGTTATCATTGTAATTGCAGCTCCTGATGATGATGGCAAAGTCCATTGAAAGCTAGAGAGAATTAAAAAAGTATAAAGAGTCCTCTTTGCTTAAATTTTGTCGAAGTACCCAACAAAAGGCGGAAGCTTTAATTTTTCACCTATATAAATATATATAAATTTTTCATGTAATTTTTCTTATTGCTAAACCAAATTATTAATTTTAAAATCATTAAATATCGTAATAGGAAACAACGTGTGTTGATGATTATCTTACATATTTTTAGCGGAAGGTAAGTAAATTTAAATTTAAATTGATAACATTCTGACCCCATGCTCAGCACTGTTTAACACTCCGGTAGTGATTTCGGCACCCGGCTTGTTATTGGTTGAATAAATTAAAATTGACCAATAAAATTAAGGCTGGTGCCGAATCCTATACCATAGTGTTAAAATGCAACCCGTCCACAGCGCCACAGTTAAACGAAGTACGACTACGGTGTAAATACGGATTTTACGACAGAGCCGTACTTAGAATTTAAATTCAACTGAACGTTTCACCACACATTAGCTTTGTTGTATCAAGCTTAGTTGTATCTGAAAAGGAAAACCCCAACTTTGCGGACACCCTATATCAGATGTGGTTGGCTGTCTTTTAGTGGTACGGCCATAAGCATCATGTTTAGTTTGTTCAGTAGTAAGCAGACCACATCTACTCTACAGGTTGTGTCAAATTCGACCCTAACCATTGGGATGTCTAAGATCTGTTAGAGATACGAAATCGCTTGAATCTGGCAATGTTCTGATATAATTAAAGCTTCAATATGACTTTTCGTCTCTTGGCCTCCAGCATCAACTTTATTTTTTCTTATAAACGCCATATTGGATCTTTACACAGATGAAAGGAGTTTTTAATTCCATAAAGGCATCCTACAGTTGTAGGAACCACTGACGATACGGCCCTAAGTTATTCCAGAATGAGAGAAGTTCCTAAGCAGGCCTTGAAATTATCAAATTTCATTTGTTTCGGTGGAGGACAAGAGACGAAACGTCATATTGAAATTCTGATTATGCCGTCTTGTGCAGACGGTGGCAATATTAATGTGCAATTAGTTTTGATATTCCGCTGCAAATAGAGTGAGGAAAAAAGATTTTGGAAAAATTTTTTTTTTAGTACTTACTAACCGACATTTTGTTGATTACCTAAATACGCAACTTTAAGCGACTTCGAATCTCTCAATTTCCTAAATCCCAATGGTGAAAGTCGAATTTGAAATACCCTGTATAGCCAGAATCGTCAGCCATCTAGCGGTCAAATGGTAAGTGCGCTATTAAGCGCGAACTTAAAAATTTTTTCAGTTCCAACAAATAACTGCTATGCACTCCTAGCAGTGGTCGATTTTGGTGATTATTAGTAATAATAATAGACCTTTTATTCAAATCGTTTTGCGGGTATGAAACGTCAACATGAAAAGGTGAGATTTACATAAGCAAAAGAAAAGTATACATAACTAAATGTTTGTTTAGAACTAGATATAAATAGTTAAATAAAAGAATGGAAAAAGTATGCAGCATAAATATATAATAAATAAAATAGTCGATGAAATACATAAATATGGAATTATCAAAAAATATAAACTCCTGCAGAGAGTAAAAATACTTAGGGTACAAGTTTGTAAAAAGATGTTTTTTGAAGGTTTTTAAGTCGTAGAAGGCTTTTAACTCGGAGGGCAAACTGTTGAAGATTCACGTAGGTAGTCAGGGCTCTAGTTTCTCAATGTAACGTTGTTATTATTCCTTAGATTATATCTCTGGGACTCTTTTATTTAAGTGAAATTGGAAGGATATGATTTTACAGAAAGGCACGCCTCTAGGATGAGTAATTATGCTAACTTTAGTATTTTTTCATCTCTCAATGTTTTTCGACAAGATTCTATGGTAAGCACTGAGAATAATAGTCTAACTATTCTTTTTAGAAGGATAAGGATTCGTTCGACTGGACAGAATATAGCACTAAATATTGGAGGTGAGAATTTACGATAGAGTAGTACACGTTCAATAAATGTTTTTTTTTTCGTTACTTATTAGACCCAAAAATGATATGTTCGGTACTCTTTCCACTGACCTATTGTTTATTGTAACTGTGATGTTATGTATGCGGTATTCGTTTGTGATAAAAGATGTATTTGACTTTATCTGCATTAATTAGTAACCTATGTTATTTACTACAACCCACTTCCAGCTTCACTTTCTAGATCCTTTAGCGACTTTGTTGATACTATTACTGTTGTGTTATCAGCAAAGGTAACCAAGAGACAATTATGAACAATTATGTGTTCATCTAAATCGTTCGAAAATAACAAAAACAGAAATGGTGATAGTAGTCCACCCTGAGGTGCTCCGAAGTTTATGCCTTGTGGATTAGAGATAGGGCTACCTAGCTTAACCTGAATTATTCTGTTTGACATAAATGACAGAATCCGTTGATCTACGGGAGTTCTAAAAGCCTTTAATTTTATTTACGAGGATGCTAGCTTCAGTTCCAAAACCATGTTGTTTAATAGATAGAATACTGTGCTGATTCGACAAAATCATTCATTCTATTATAAGTTATTTTCTCAAATAGTTTTGAGAAGGCAAACGTTAATGTTTTTGTACGATAATTTTCTAAGAGTTCAGTGCTTCTATTTGCTTTGTGCTTTGCGTTGTCTTATTTCTTGAAAAAATGCTTACTTACATACAAGACTGCACAAGAATAAGGCAAGGAAGAATATTTATATCACTTGGGCGCTAACTATGTATAATACAATAATGCGTATGAGAGTATCCCTCTTGTAAAAGAATTCATTCGTCACTTGTATCTCTAACGCCTCTAGATGACCTTATACGCATGCATTTATTTTTCTTCTCCGTTTTTAGACATGTCCCGTTGTGTTATGACATACATATTTCTTCCAGCCCGATGCTTAACATAGCCGAATTCAAACAGATAGAATACTTCGACGGGACCAAGGTATCAGCATGCCACACATTAGCCAACTCATTCTGGCCCGCCATGTATTTTCTCACTAGCATTGTCTTATTCTTCATCGTACCATTCATCGCACTAATCGTACTTTACTGCATCATTGCGAAGAACCTCATCGCTAACGCAGCCACTGTAGTGCTCAACAAACACATTGACAACTATTCCGTCAGGGCTAGAAGGCAGGTCATCCTGATGTTAGGCACTGTGGTCTTGAGCTTTTTCTTATGCCTCATCCCCTTCAGAATCTTCACGATTTGGATCATCGTGGCACCCGAGAAGGACATCATCAACTTAGGGGTGGATAAGTACTACAACATTTTGTACTTCTGCAGAATCATGGTATATCTCAATTCAGCTGTGAATCCTATACTCTACAATCTAATGAGCTCAAAGTTCAGACACGGGTTTGTGATCTGTTCCCATACGAAACGCAGACTCTTCAAGCGTGATAGAAATGGTACTTGTAGCACCACGACAACCACTACAAGAAGTAGTACCATGAGGAACAGTCACGACAGCACGAATTACAGAGTTTCGTATCGATCTAGAACCAACTCTAGTCTTATGAAAAACTACAGCGACTCTCCAGATTCTGCTAGAAGTAGCGACTCGCATAGTGTCGTAATGAGAGAAGTCAATACTCCTAGGAAGTATAGGCAGCGGTCAGACAGTAATGCAAATAGAGATTGTGATGAGGAAGAAAGCAGGTTCAGCTCTAATATTAATATATTCACGGAGAAAGTGATTATTTTTAATAGCGGAAAGAAGAAAGATTTTCAGAAATTTTTGGCTAGTCAGTATAGTAAAGAGGAGACTGCTGATATACATTTGCATGATATATGCTTGAATGTCGGGAGTAAGATGCAGCAAGAAGAGGAGTTTGTATGATGAAGATGTTGAATAAGCTACATTCAATTATAAAGTATTTTAGCTTGAGCGTATTTATTGTGCATTTAGCACATATTTGATAATTAGAAAATTTTAGAATATACTTTGAAGTTGAGTCATTAATTTTCAGATAATGATTGTAGAAGGAAGATAAACCAAAATATGTGTGTAAAAATAAAAAAAAAACTTTACCTTGTTTTATAAAGTATCCTCCCGACAAGTATTTCAGTGCGGACCTGTATTTGATCGTGAGGTCTTGGAGCACCGGCATGCCGTCACCTGATTCACGAGCCCGTTGTACTACATTAACAAAGGCACGAGGGGTTGGTTGCACTCGATTGGGAAACCGATCCGCATAAACATGTGCCATTTTTTATTCCGTTTGAGCCACGCAACAGACACAACTATTCACTCACGCGATACCGACTGACACTGACTGTATACAAATAAATAAAATAATTGTAAAAACATCGTTCCAAATTCTTTCGCTTTTTTGTTTCCGATGCGATGAACCGATAAGGCGGATTATATCCGTTGTCGCCAAACACGAGCACATAATATTATTATTGAGACAGGGTGGTACTCAAACTTCCAAAGGGCTATAACTTTGTTACTTTAATTTTACCAGAAAAATGGTAAAGGAAAAAACATTTCTTTTGATCAGATCTACTCACTGTTAAAATAAATGACTCAACTTCGAAGTCACCCTGTATAGATATCCAATCACGTACTCTAAGTGACAGAGATTTAGCATATTTAAAATAACAGTTACAAGTTGCATGTGTAATCCAAATATCCATTAAAATTAAATCACACTTTTCTACTAATGATACCCGAAACGTGTATTTTACATAGAAAAAAAATGACATTTTGATCGGAGAATTTCAATAAAAATTGATTTTTTAATAATTTAAGTTTTCATATCTCGATTTTAGTAGAACTTGAAGCAAATGAAGAATTTACTTGCATATTATTATACTGTTAAATGTATTGATATGCCTTACACAAACAAATATTATTGCGAGTAATGTCTAATTTCATAAACGTTTTCTAATTTGGGGCTTATCTGGTCGACATTTAGATTTCATTGTATCAGATCTTTTACGGCGGCTTTCAGAATATACCGACATAAAACATTTCAAATAAGATAACAGGAACATAGATAAATTATTGTAAAATGAATGTGGTATGTATTTCTAATGACATGTTCTAGCATCAATGTTAGCATTCCACAGCTAGTATTGTTATTTGATAAGTTCCTTGTAATACAGAGATATAGCCTTTACTTAGCGTATGCAGCTATAGTTTTTATGTGACTTGCTTTTCACGTTTGCTACTAATTATAATACCGAGCCAGATTCCCAGACTTAACCGTGACTTGTAAAGTGCAGGGTGCGGCAGAGAGGATGGACGGTTTTAAAAAAATCATAAAATAGTTAATTTTTACTCGAAAACAAATTTATTGATGGAATCAGGTTCACAAGGAAATAGTATTTGAGACAGTCAAGTGTGGAAAATCACATCAGGATGTGGTGGCCGAAATCGTTGATGCAGTGCTGGAGGCGTTCTTGGAAGTTCGCGTAGACTCTCTCCAACATCGCTGTCTCAACTTGGGCGACTTCCACGCGAATTTCACCCTTCAATTCGTCTAGAGTTCGGGGCTTGTTCTCTAGCCTTGAGGTGTCCCCTTAAAAAAAATCGCACATGGATAAATCTGGGGACCGAGGCGGCCAATGAACATCGCCAAACCTGGAAATAAGGCGACCAGGGAAGAGAGGGCGAATAACGTCCATGGATGCTCGGGCTGTGTGGGCGGTCGCCGCATCCTGCTGGAACGACACGCGTCGTAATTCAGGGAGAAAGAAGTTGGTGATCATGTCGACGTAGCGCTCTGAGTTTACGGTAACATCACGACCATTACCGTCTTCGAAGAAGTAAGGGCCAATGATGCAAGTTTGCGATACAGCGCAGCAAACCGTTACTTTTGGGCTGTGCAGCGGTCTTTCATGTAACTGTTGCGGATTTTCATTAGCCCAATAACGACAATTCTGCTGGTTAACCATGCTGTTTAGGTGAAAGTGGGCTTCATCACTCATAAACAAAATGAGGTTCTCATTTTGATCGATCAGTGCTTCCATCTTACGTGCGAAGTTCATTCGTTGTGCATAATCTCCGGGCTGTAACTGTTGCACAATGCCAATTTGTAGGGGTGAAAGCGGAGATCCATATGCAAAATTCGCCTTACCGAACGATCACTAAGGCAAAGTGCAGCAGCATGTTTCCGGGCAGATCGAGTCGGACTGCGAAGAAAGACCTGTCGAACGCATTCAACATTTTCAGGAGTTCGAACTGTTCGCGGCGCTCCTCTTCTGTTGATCAGTTCACCACGCCTGCGAAGTGATTCAACCCAACGAAGGATGGTGTTTCGAGAGGGAACAGCTCTATTCCGATGAATGTTGAAGTGGCGACGAAACTCACGTTGCACGACGATGACTGACTCATTATTTCGGACAAAACAATCATAGGCGAAAACGCGGTGCTCCACCCTCCAAGGCTCCATAACGACAACTGGTAAAATAATGCTAGGATCTCGCGAGTCAAATGGCACCCTCCCCACCTCTCTCGTAAACGGAGGCGGAGAGTACTACCCATCCCAAAAACGTCCGTCCTCTCTGCCGCACCCTGTATAATGGATGTTATTGTGTCTATTGAGAAAGAAATCCTGCCAACGCCGGTGAAAACTTTATATTGAGTAACATAGAAAAAAAACACCCAGTAATAATGAATTTTCTAGGTATGTGTTTGTTTAGATTAGAATAAAAACCGAGCAGCTTTTCAACCACATCTATAAAGTGGTTGTTGTGATATCATCTGTTCTTACAAAAATCTAAGTAAGCGATTGTTATGCTTTGTAGTTACAATTGTCATTTAATCATTATGATCAGACGTGTTTCAGAGATATATATATTCCTGTATACAAAAAAATGTTGTAATAAGTTCATTATTACTGAGAGCTGTAATACTTTGTGCTTGATGTGTATTGTATAATTAAAGCAAAATAATCCAAAACAGGTATTGGAACATAAAACGTTAGTAGTAAACGTGGTCAGTAGATTTTACCAAAGAGTCGATGTAATGATATAATAAATGTTGTACATAAGAACTTGTTGTTAATTTACTAAGGTACCACAATTTTACACCCAACTGACAGCTCAGCTTATCTCATCACCACATCCGACACTGCATATACATATCGACACATCTGAAATAGTAAGTATTTTTGTTGTTTTTTGTATGAGTATAGATTTGCGTTGATCTTTAGTTTTAGAAAATTTTGTCTAGGCAGCTGTACAAATCGCTACTAAAACAGTAAAGTATTAGTCAGATACCCAGTAGGTTGAAAAAGTAGATCATGACGTAAATTAGTAAATGTTTTCCGTTTTTGTTAATTGTTAGCATATATACTATATTACTAGGATAATGAAGCTATTTGGAAATTACTGCTACAACACTGCTACAAACTTTAACAGAACGATTTTTTGTTTATCTAAACCCAGGATGTTGAATAAAAAATGAAATTGTCTGCTCAAGTAAAAAGATCTGCGAATGCTCAATATACGTACAGTGCTTTTCAAAAACATCCGCTCGCTTACTTATTTTTAGGACGGGTCAAGTTGACAAGCTAAAAATTGGCGTACCGATAAAACAGATGCATAACGTAAAAGTGATAGTTGAATATATCAAGACCGCTGTAAAGGGTCTCTAAGTAATATACAGGGTGTTTCAGTTTATTGTTGCATACCTTTAAGATTCGATAGAACTTTTAAAATTAATGCATAAAGTCTATATAAACATGGGTCGCAAAATGCGTGGCTTCCGAAATACAGGGTGGAAATTTACTTTCTAAAATAGTTCTTTTTAAATATTTCGAACAATATTTGATGTATAACAGCGAAAATTGGTATACGAGGGTTTTTTGGTACGACAAAACGAACCATGGGCGCAGTTTTACTGTATCCGCTAGAGGGCGCTCTCTACTGTACCTGTAGTGTATTAAAATGACCGAAAATTTTTTCTTAGTGCAATTTTTTACTTTTTGAATAAAAAAACTGATTCTTCGCACTTTTCAACATAAAAAAGCTCCCTTGCGAATTTTCGTTATAGCTAGCCGTTTTTGAGATATTTCGATTTGTAAGGTTCGATGCATTTTTATTTATTTATGATAAAATAACGTTAAAATGTCAGTATCTCGATAATTTTTAGAAGTAGGCTGTGCCTGCAAATATTTTTGAAATTGAAAGCAGAATAAGGTTAAACGTCAATTAGTTGACAGTTAGTTTTCTTGTCTGTTGAAACCTGAAACGTTTTTTTACAATTGTGAATGCACGAAATTTAGTTTCTTTTACCTGTTTTTTTGTAAGTTTTATAAAAATGCCATTTTTATTCTCCAATCAAGAGTTAGCGGATATTCATTTTGTGTATGGCTTTGTAAATGGAAACGCAGCAGAAGCAGCCAGAGAATACGCACGAAGATTTCCAAACAGACGACATCCAACTCGCTCAGTATTTGTAAGAGTGCATCGCCAAATAATTGAAAATGGTTTTGGAAATCTCCAAGGGGATCAAAACATAAATGTTCGTCAGCGCAGATTTACCCGTATGATTCTGCGTGAGTTTGGTAGAGATCCGACCACGAGTGTTAGGAGAGTTTCTGATTTCTTGGGAATTTCAGCAAGCCATGTTCACCGTGTTCTTAGAAATGACCATAGACGTCCTTACCATTTGCAAGGACTACAGCCAGGGGACGGAGAACGAAGAATCACATTTTGTCAGTGGATTCTTCACCAGTCGTGGAGTGGTAAATTTTCATAATCAACATATTTGGTCGCATGGAAATCCGCATGCAGTTCGGGAAAGAAATTTTCAGCATGAATTTAGTGTGAACGTGTGGATTGGTATCTACCGTAATCGACTATTTGGACCCTACCTTTTGTCTGCAAGGTTAAATGCTGCGATCTTCTTGGAATTTTTAAAGGCTGAACATGCAAATATGTGGGATGATGTTATGTTAGATTTAAGAAGATTGGCCTGGTTCCAGCTTGATGGTTGTCCAGCTCATTATTCGAGAATAGTTAGAAACTGGCTGGACGAAAATTATCCAGAAAGATGGATAGGCCGTGGAGGACCAGTCGCCTGGCCTCTACGATCCCCTGACCTAAATCCATTAGATTTCTTTGTGTGGAGATTTCTAAAAGAAAAAGTGTACCAGACTCCCGTAACCACAAGAGATATGCTAATAGACAGAATCAGGAATGCATATGATGAAATAAGGCCTTATTTGAATAATGCTATACCACGTTCGATCATTCGTGTGAATTGTGTATTGAACAATTTTGTTTACATTTCGAGCAACTACTTTAGAATTTGTATGTTTGTCCTAACTATCCAATAGCATTTTAGTTGTAAATAATTAATTTAATTTGTTAAAAATAATATTGGAAAATTAAACAAATTAATATTCTGTTTTTTTGTGTTTATTTGGAGTTACGAATTATTGCTGTGTTTTAAAACACAATCTAAACGATCATCTTAATTACTTGTAATGCCCAAATCGAAAATGTAAAAAAAAATATCATTTGCCCATAAATAATTAAAAATGCATCGAACCTTAAAAATCGAAATGTCTCAAAAACGGCTAACTCTAACGAAAACTCACAAGAGAGCTTTTTTAAAAAGCAAACAATTGCACTAAGAAAAAATTTTCGGTCATTTTAATACACTACAGGTACAGTAGAGAGCGCCCTCTAGCGGCTACAGTAAAACTATGCCCGTGGTTCGTTTTGTCGTACCAAAAAACCCTTGTATACCAATTCTCACTGTTATACATCAAATATCGTTCGAAATATTTAAAAAAAAAACTATTTTAGAAAGTAAATTTAAACACCCTGTATTTCGGAAGCCACGCATTTTTCGACCCATGTTTATATAGACTTTATGCATTAATTTTAAAAGTTCTATCGAATCTTAAAGTTATGCAACAATAAACTGAAACACCCTGTATATGTTAAGCCTAGAAAAGAAAATCGGTATATTTGAATATGGCGGCCTAGTTGGTTGTCAATATTGAATGTTTTCTGTACATTGAATCGCTTTAACTTAAACCACTATCTAAACACTACAATATGCTTGTTTTTTGTAGATTTATTTAGCATTAATGCTACAATATCAATGTTACACAGTATATCACATAATATTTTATAAAAATAATAATTTTTTGTTGTACTACAATTTTATAAATGAAAGTCTATACTTCCATACTTCTTCTGGTAGAATAAATATGTTACTCATTGTTCAATCCAATGAAAATTTCTAAAGGATTTGGTATAAGATTATTTTTTAACTTGGATATGAACATGTAAACAAAGTGGGTCATGAAATTTTTTATATTTGACCATTGCAGTTCTGTCAGCTCAAAATATATTCTATACAGTGTGATTCTTTATGAAGTGCACATATCAAAATCAGGGAAACTACACTTTATTTCATCGACGGATAAATTATCAAAAAAAAACTAAAAACAATAATTGATTTTTTATGAATATTTTAAAATTTTTAGTTAGCTGCTAACCCTATTTAAATAAATCGTTACTACTTTTAAACTGAATGTCCTATCAAATTGGAATACAGTTTGTAGTGATTGCTGGTAAAATGACATTCCTGAAAAGTGAAGAATTCCAGGAAAAGTAATGACATCCATTTAGAATAAAGAAAATTTTGATGAAAATCTGTTTTTTTTTCACCTTTATTTTCAATAATTTCAAATTTTCTAAAAGCCCATGCGCATCGCCTTGCTAGGCACCATTGTTTATCATGTAGATACCTTTTTTTTGGTGATTCAATGTAGAGTCGCGCGGGCGGAAGTACGAGTGGGGAGGCGGGCCCAGTTGAAAAACAATTGAATGTTGGGCAGTTAGGCAGCTATTTGTGTTTCTCCTGCCAACTTTATCAGTTTCGTTTGCTACATATCACGCTTTCGCTTTTTGGTCGCGATGCCATGTATAAGTGATTTCTCTCCGGCACACATTGTCGATATCCATTATTATTATGGATGTACCGAGGGAGTGCTAGAGCTGCTTGCACAGCTTATCTAGCTGCATTTCCAAATCGACGCTCTGTTCCATCAGCCCGTAACTTCCAAGAAGTACATAGAAGACTGGCTAACACTGGACTTGGTTTGCCTCGAGATCGCCGCGAACCAGGTGTTATTATTCATGTTGCTATCGAAGAAGCCATTTTGGATGATTTGTTTGCTGACCCAACTACTAGTACGAGACGTTTGGCGTTACGTCATGGCGTATCCCAGAAATCGGTTTGGCGCATCTTGAGGAAAGCAGGGTTGCATCCATACCATTATCAAAGGGTGCAGCACTTGCATGAAGATGTGGATTGGCGTCCAAGGTGCGTTATGTCTACATGGATTTTAATAAAAACAAGAGACAATCCTGAATTCCCGAAAACAATTCTGTGGACAGATGAATCTCAATTCACGAGAGACGGCATCGTGAACTGTCGTAATTTACATAAGTGGTGCCCAAAAGATGAAAACCCTAGGCTGAAAAGGGCTTCAACATTTCAAGTGAAATTTTCTGTAAATGTGTGGGCCGCACTGATTGACAACTTTTTGATTGGTCCAATAATACTCCCGAGGACATCAAACGGAGAGAGATTTCTGGAGCTTTTGCGGACTGAACTGCCCTTGCTGTTGGAAGAAGTGCCGCTGCAAACCCGTCGAAGAATGATGCTTCAAATGGATGGATGTCCTGCCCATTACTCGCTGATTGTCAGGTCTTTTCTCAATGAAAATTATCCAGGCCGCTGGATCGGTCGACAAGGACCTGTTGGGTGGCCGGCGCGTTCCCCAGATCTCACACCTCTCGACTATTTTTTATGGGGGACAATGAAACAAAGGGTGTACAGCAGTTCCATAAACAGCGAAGCGGAACTTGAAGAAAGAGTTTTGCGTGTTGCAAACGAAATCAAAAATGATCCCGAGATGATTCGTAGGGCAACTCATCAAATTTCACTTCGCGCTACAATGTGTTTGCAGCAACGGGGTGGCCATTTTGAACATTTGATGCATTAAGCCAAAATGATTATCCTATAGACAAGTCTATTTGATTTTATTTGTTAAAGATAATGAATGATTCATGTAGGTTAATACTGTTGTTGTATTCCTACTCTGGCGTTGAACTGAGTTCACTGCTTTTTGAAACGCGGATTTAAAAACTTGTATCTAAGTAATAAACTTGCAATTTTTCACCATTAGGAAGCTAATAACATATAGAATAACTTAACATTTAAAAAAGGTAGGATAAATAGGACAATTTTTATTGAAATTTAGCAATTGTTTTAAAAATCATTGAAAAAATAGTGAGTTTCAGCATATTCCTCTTTATTTTATATTTATAGCATTTAATTTCGTGGAAATTTTCACTTTACTGGTACGGCCTATTATTTGTAATCACTACAAAATTTATTCCAATACGATAGAACATTCAGTTTAAAAGTTGTAACAATTTATTTAAATAGGGTTAGCAGCTGACTCTAAAAATTTTAAAATATTCATAAAAAATCAATTATTGTTTTTAATTTTTTTTTTTGATGATTTATCCGTCGATGAAATAGACTGTAGTTTCCCTGATTTTGATATGTGCACTTTATGAAGTCTCACACTGTAGTAGAATACCAAAATTGATGACAGTAGCGATGTTCATCGTACGCCACTGCTATTACGCGGAGACCTTCGAAAATGCGGCTCTTCTTTATGAAATGTCGATAAACGACGCTGTTATCAAAAGGTACAGCGTCAAAGCAGTGGCGCACGATGACTTCTGCTTCTGTCATCAATTCTGGTATTTGACTATAGTATATTTATTTTTATTTAAGATTATTCTCATAGTTTTATTTTGTAACTACATAAAAAATGAGGAAGCATGATAGTATTGTACACAATTTTTTAGAATGGACACTTCAGCTATGCGAAACTCTATAGAAGTAATAATATATTCATAGTGTCCTTTAAACTTTAATTTACTATCTTCATATATGCCCAAATACTTAATTCTAATTTTTTTCATGATAGTCGTATTTTGATCTAAAAATGTTCGTATAAGCATACATTTTGTTTAGATCGTGTTTAATTTGAGTTTATTCACATTCAACCAATTAATTATGTTTTTCATATTACTTAACAGCTCTATTGCACTGTCAATATCCTTATTTTATATATTCATATTCATGTATCATCAGCAAATACTTGAATTTTTCATTGTTGTAGAACATCAGGAATATCGTGAATATATAATATTTATAGCAATGAACCTAATTAGCTACCCTTTGCCACACCTACCGAAATGTTTTTAATGCTTGATAGTGTATTGCCACTTTTGGTTCTTTGACTTCTACTGATTAAATAATTTGGCAACATGTTGAATACTGAACCTTTAAGTCCATAGTAATGCAATTTCGTTAACAATTTATCCCTGTCAATAGGTTCAAATGCACTCTTGAAATTCAAGAACAATGTCATTGTAAACCTTCTTTCATCCATATTTCGCATCCATTCTTCTACTGCCATTTGGGCAGTGAAGTTCTGCCTAATTGTAGCTATGTTTCTTGGGGAAAATGCTCTTTTTAAGATATTGCCGGCAACGTAACTCACATTTTGAGAAAAAAATATGCGAAACAAATTTTCATAACGCAGACGGTACAGAATATTGTAACTTCGAAAATGTCTACTAATAATCTACAGGGTGTTAGGGAAATAATATTCGTAACTTTAAGAGGTGATTCCTTGCATTATTCTAAACAAAATGGTTCCTTATAACTTATGTCCGAAAATCAATCGTTTTCGAGAAAAGTGAGTCGTAAATAATTAAATTTTCTCAAACATTTGGCAACGCTGCAACGCGATACGAGCGTACGACATCCGCATCTGATTCATCGAATTGTTTACGTATGGTATGATACTTTTGTTGAAAATATGCCTTGAATGATTGAATACTTTTACGCAATGTTTTGTTGCTTATACTTTTTATTTAATAACGCTTTCAGTACAGTACATTTACTTTAAAAAGACAGAACTTACCGGTACGTGGCGATACACACCACCAATTCCCACGATTACCAGTCACTTATTTAAAACGATGCGAATCACGAAAAAAGAAAATAAACCAGCATCCGTAAATCACATCAAGTTACGGTTAAATCACAACAACACGCGATGATACGTGCAGTGCAGGCGGAGTACGACGTTGTCAGTTGTGTGAGGGATTTTGTTTGTCTGTTTTTCTTCGGAAAATTGTATTTAATAAGCAAGAAAATTGTTTTGTTAGAGACAGTTAATTCATAAATAGATGTATTGATACATTTTACGCTATTAGGCATATGCATTTAGGTTATTAAAGTGCAAAATTAATTTATTTCATGACTAAAAAGAAATAAGTTCAGCATTTTTTTGCTGCGAAACGGTTGATTTTCGGACATCCCCCGTATAATAACAAAAAGATCTTGAACAGTGTTTTAAAATATCTAAGGAATTTCAGATAAATGTCAGGATAATTGACTTCCACTAACTCCTTTTTGAAACGTCCCTTTATAAAATTCCACTTAACAAAATATCATAAATCTTATTATTCGTGTCGTTTTTCCGACATACTCAGTACTATAAATCCTGTAGAGTTGTTGTAGCAGTAATCCGAAACTTTTATCAAGATCGAGTAAAAAAGGCAGGGTATACTCTTATTTATACGTTTCGCTATTCATAATACGATAAGGAAGAAGCCAGGACAGCCATGTTTAACGAAATATATAACCTTTTCATTAGTGTAGGCTTTCAAAGAAACATAAAACCATGGTTATCGCCAAACAACATCTCTGCTCCATGTATCATTCATTTTTTCTCTCCATATTTCACTACTCTTGGGAGTCATATCATCAACGTACTAATTTAAGCAGACTTTAATAAAGAAAAAAATTGTTCGGAGAAATAGAATACAGTTGATTGACATGGTATTTACTATGCATTATTATGAGACGTAGTCTGGAATCTCATGTTTCACGGAATTTCTACCACTTTGTTAACAGATGCAATACAACTGCATACAGTATGTAGTCTAGACGTTGGACCAAAGTTCTTTAGCTGGTGCTTATTTGTGTGTGACCGATGATTTGACAGTATGACGCAAGGCTAAGGTGATATGGTCGACACCCGTTTGTCGTAACTTAAAAAGTGACATTATATCAATATTTAATGACACTATGTTGTTTTTTTTGCAAAAGACTGTCCACCTTGGAAATGCTATAGTTGTATTCACCGTTCTTGGCGGTTACGTCATCAGCGCCATATGAAATAAGTAAACGGATCGAGTCTCCATACCATGGGCGGATCACTGCGCAGACTAATCTTCAGCGAATCTGCTACTCTCTGAACTGCCTAACAAGGGACCGCTGTTTTCATTTTCTTCCTGGAAATACTCTAATAAATTTAGCACGAGCTGTTGGCTGTCACCATTGATAGTATTTCCGGGTATTGTACAATTTTATATTGAAGATTGATATCAGGGCAACTCGAATTGCACGCCGATTGCAAGTATGTTGTCTCTCTGACAAATATGGTTGAGGGCCACTCATACGTAATGACAAAATTCTCTAGACGTAGACACACAACTGAAATCGTATGTCTTCTAGCTTACCGAACAAACGTTTACACACAGGTGTAGGTTGCATGTAATGGGTGATTTTTTGCTAGTATCTTTTTGGCAACACTGTTTTTGACAGATGACGCGTGAATCGTGTCTTGTCTCATTGTCAAACTTGTTCAGTTTGGTCTATAATTTAACCATGAGTCGACTTACGAACGCACAACGCTTGCAAATTATTGAATTTTACTATCAAAATTCATGCTCGGTTAAGAGAGTGACTAAATTTCGAACCCAGTTTACATTATTGGACATTAAACGACCAACACGCAGACGTAGAGTGAGGACTGAAGAAAATATTGCGGCTGTATCCGCCAGTGTTAGTGATGACCGTGAAATCTCGATTCGCCGCCGTTCGCAGCAATTGGGCCTCTGTTACTCCACTACGTGGAAAATTTTGCGACAGGATTTGGGTGTAAAACGTTATAAGATACAGCTGGTGTAAGAATTGAAGCCACACGACCTCCCACAACGTTTTAATTTGGTGAATGGGCGCTGGCAAAGTTGGAGGAAGATCCACATTTTTATCGAAAAATTGTGTTCAGCGACGAAGCTCATTTCTGGTTGAATGGGTACGTTAACAAGCAAAATTGCCGCATCTGGAGTGAAGACCAGCCAGAAGCATTGCAAGAACTACCAATGCATCCCGAAAAAATCACTGTTTCGTGTGGATTATGGGCCGGTGGCATCATCGGGCCGTACTTCTTCAAAGACGACAATGGCCGGAACGTAACTGTGAATGGCGACCGCTACCGTGCGATGATAACAAACTTTTTTTTGCCCAAAATGGAAGAGCTGGACTTGGCTGACATGTGGTTTCAACAAGACAGTGCCACATGCCACACTGCACACGAAACAATGGCCCTATTGAGAGGCGAGTTCGGTGAACAGTTTATCTCACGTTTGGGGCCCGTCAATTGGCCGCCTAGATCGTGTGATTTAACGCCGTTGGACTATTTCTTGTGGGGCCATGTTAAGGTTAATGTCTACAGGGATAAACCAGCAACGATTGACGCACTGGAAGCCAATATTGGAGCATTTATTCGTGAGATGCCGGCCGATATGTTGGAGAGAGTGTGCCAAAATTGGACCTTGCGCATGGGCCATCTAAAGCGGAGCCGCGGCCAACATTTACATGGAATAATCTTTAAACATTAAATTATATCGACCGTTCTATCGACTCAAATAAAGATTTAATCGTTTTTTCAATTTTTTTGTGTTTTTTTTGAAAATCAAATCCTATACCTCTTAAAAAATCACCCGTTATATGTATGAGGGAGATGGATATATATAAAGGGATACTGGTAGTCTGACTTTGACGTGCCAAGAACGGTGACGACAACTATATTCACTTGTACTAGCTGTGCGTGTTGCCTAAACGTCCTGATACTTGAGCTATGCGGTTTGTCTCTGATGTGATGCAATTTCTGCTTCACTAGCGGAGGCCATTTGGAGCTTCTTCAACTCAAGCTGTAAATTCTATACTGTACTTCGTTGTTTGACTTCTCCATAGATGGCGTTTACAGCGAGTGCACGTGGCCTGGACTATCGACTAGCTAGTACCCAAGTTGACGTTGACATGACTTGAGGTCCTCCCTTGACAGACAGTCAAAGTCAAAACATAGATAAAAAGTGTGAATTAATTAAGAAAGTGGCAATTCTTGTCAATATGTGGTCAGAGCGGACTCAACACAGCAACCACAATGCAATTTTGTAGTTTCACTACCAAGAAGTTCCCCTCCAATTTATGTTAGATGTTCCATTTACAAGATTATTCACTTATGTGATTGAAAATTACTTTGAATCAACGTTTAGACGCACTTGTCACATGATTCGGATACCCAAAATTGTATGAATGGGTTGTAATGTGTGTTTACCCGTTATATACATACCGGATGTTTCAAATTGGACCCTCAATATTGGAATATCTGATGTCTAAACAGGGTCAAAAATCTATCAACATTTTTGAGAAATTTGTCATATTCAGATCAACAATTTGAAATGAGTCCATAAGAGTCTAAGACTATCGACTGGCAGCGCTGCATCGACACAGAAGGGGCCTATTTTGAAAGTTTTTAAAGAATTGTAACGATTGATCAATATTTTTTTTTAAATCGACTCAGTCCTATTACTTTCCAGACAAACCCTGTATACGTTTTAACTGAAAACTGACGGATATTGATGTAGCAATAACAGCTGTGCCGTCAAAAAGTTCATTTAAAAGTTTCAAAATCAATAACCCTCGCGCGCGATGTCTTACATTTCTATGAGAAACTTCGAATACGTATTAATTTAAAGTAAAATATTCTTCTTTCAGTTATTTCCGTCTCTGATTATACAGGGTTATCCAAATTAAGTGTCCACCATTAGTAACTTTGTTATTAGTGAAAATACAAAGTTGTTTGAATTAGCAAACTAGTAGCATTTTTAACGCTGGTAAAAATGAGAAATAAAAAAAAACAATTGAGAGTCGTTATTTTGATTTTTTTCAGTAAAATAACATTTTTTTAAATGGAAACCCCTGTATATTATATTTTTTTCTGTTAAAGCATCAAATTTTAAACAAAAAAGTTCATAATGACTTTTCCGCTAAAGTCAAAAATAAAGTCAAAATAACGATAAATATTTTTAATTATTTGCAGTATTATAATATTAAGACGGCTATGAAAACAACATGGCGTTCGCGATTTGACAGCATTAAGATAAGCGACAAATTGTTAAACTGGACATACTCGCAACTAGAAGGCTTTGGAAAACAATGATAAAATCAAATAATGTCAAACATTAGTGTAAATACTTGTTTATAAGCTTTATTGTGTCATGAATTTAAAGAAAAATGTTCTCCCATGAAGAAAAGTGTGATATGTTAGAATGCTATTTAGTGTGCAGAAAATCCTCCTTGAGAGCAAGAGAATACTACAGTGAATTATATCCCGCTCGCATTCAACCGTATGAACGATATTTTCTGAGACTTTATCGAAAATTTAGGGGCAACGAAAATGTTTTTGCTAAAACAAGGGCAAAAAAAGAATTCATAATAAGCGAGGCCACGGAAATTGCAGTTATTGGATATTTTGAAGCTTATCGTGAGAATTCAATAGCAGATATTCTCAAGGACTCTAATTTCAGTTATGGTACTGTTCAAAGGATTTTAAAAAAATACAAATTTATTCCGTATAAGTACCGACCAGTTCAAACGCTTTTGGCAGGGGATCCAGAGAGAAGACTTGTTTTTTGCCATTGGTATCTTAGCTTCTGTCGCCAAAATGTAAATAACTTTCGTTACCTTTTATGGACAGATGAATCAAATTTTTCAAATTCTGGAATGTTTAATAGAAAAAACCACCATTATTGGTCAAGAGAAAATCTTTTGTTAGTACATCCAAGAGGCCCACAAGTCCGTTTCAGTTTCAACGTTTGGTGCGGTATAATTGGTTCAAAAATTGTTGGCCCGTTCTTTTATGAGGGAACCCTAACTGGTGAAAGATATGTGGAATTTATGTCAGAAATTCTGACTAATTTCTTAGACGAATTGGATCTTATAAGTAGACATCATCTGCATTTTCAGCAAGATGGCGCACCTGCCCACAACTCCAGAGGTACTTATCATTTTCTAAGTACTACTTTTAATGATCAGTGGATAGGAACAAATGGCCCAATACAGTGGCCTCCCAGATCACCAGATCTAAACCCACTTGATTACTTCTTGTGGGGTTACTTAAAGAACCAAATTTACAAGCGAAGGTACGATAACCTTGACGCGTTAAAGACTGCAGTTAGGGAAAAGATAACCCAGATAGATGGTAGGACCATACTTAAGACAGTTCGAGCAGTTGAAAAACGTGCCCAAAAATGTATTGAAGAACAAGGTGGTGTTTTCGAGCATCTTCTTTAAAAAAAATTGTTATTGTATTTTGTAAGATTATAAGTTGATGTTGAAAATAAAGTTTGTCGATACAATTTAATTGTTTCAGATTGGAGGCCATAACTTCAACAATTTGTAACCTAGGAGAAAAGTTATTGTAAGCTTTTTTGTTTAAAATTTGATGCTTTAACAGAAAAAAATATAATATACAGGGGTTTCCATTCAAAAAAATGTTATTTTACTGAAAAAAATCAAAATAACGACTCTCAATTGTTTTTTTTTATTTCTCATTTTTACCAGCGTTAAAAATGCTACTAGTTTGCTAATTCAAACAACTTTGTATTTTCACTAATAACAAAGTTACTAATGGTGGACACTTAATTTGGATAACCCTGTATATATTTGACAGTGCTTTTATCCAGTTTTGCGTGTTTACTGTTCATGTGGAAATCGGTTACATGGAATCGTAGAAACGGCTTCCAGAATATTAAATCTGTATATAACTGTGAATATGGAGAGACCAAAAAATGTGTGCCCTTGCTAATTCAAGCCCGAACATATACAGAGTGTTCCAAATTGTGGATAGATCAAAATACGTTCTCTGGATAAAAATTTAAAATGTAATTTAAAGTTGTAAGGTTTGAAAAGATGCATCTGATGGTGATCCTGAACATGGCCTTTAATATGACCTTCAAAGTTATTTGAAAGTTAAGACAGATTTCATAAAGGAAAATGTTGCATAATAGAGTTGTAAGGTTTGAAAGGATTCATCTCATGGTGGACTTGAACGTGACCTTGACTATTACTTTCAAACTCGTTCAAAGGTCAAAACAATTTCCTAAATGGAAGCCCCCATTTTTTACTCCGGATACAAAATGAACAAGAAATTTTATGTTCATATAAATATGTCCACGACCGGCAAGATCATGTGAAGATCAAACGAAACATCTATTTTATGTCCTGAAATGCAAATTGCGGACAATTTTAAGTTTAAGTATATCCTATTTTTAGATTTGGCGATAATTCTGGCAATTTTATGAAGTGCCTGCACATAGTGATAAATGACAAAAATGGAAAGCTTCTTTCATTGTGATATTATTTTTATATTAAATTAATTATAGTATGATTACAGTAATAATATTAACAGAGAGGCGAAGAATGTAAGAAATTCTGAATACAGCTTTAAGAATTACGAAGTCCTGATTTGATTTTCCAATCATTACCATAAATTTACTAGAATATTTTCTTTATCTCCAAAAACAGTAAATCTATGCGCTTTTCTAGAAGATAATTAAATTTGGAAAATGAAAGATTTTTGTTTTGGTCATACCTGCAAAGACGCTGAAATCAGAGCAGCTTCGAGAGAAAATCCACTGTTGAAGAATAGCAATGTTTCCATCAGAACTGCTTTGTCATATTACAGTTATTCCACTTACCTAAAGCGTATTACACACATCAACATGAGATCAATGATACTGAAAAACATGGTTTAAGAGATACGAATATTTTTTACCAAAAAAATTATGGACCCCTGAAATTACCACCACACAGGTTGTTCCGTATTTAAATGGATGGGCATGATTTATCTAAACACGCCTAACCTTTGATCACATATCTCAGGCACTATGGACCTGATTTTGTTAAAACTTTGCACGATAACAAAGTTAACTAGGAGTAACATAGAATCCTGGAAGAAGGTTGAAAAAATCCAGGACCGAACTCACTTTTTTCATTTTCTTTTCATCAAAAACAGTACCTTTTAACCTAAAATGAAATTCTGCGAAATACTCGTACTAATAAATTCAGAGTAAAACTCACAGGGCTTTGCAGTTGATGGACATCATTTTGTAAAATACAAATGAGACCAAGATGATATCCTAAGTATAAAATTTTGTGTTCTGTGTCACATAAACCGCTAAAAATATGATATTCGAATGAATCAAAAAATTTAATCTAAAATTCAAAAGAGGTGCAACCATTCTACTTTGTTGGTCAATTAGCACCATCCATTGGGTTTTACATAGTCAAACATTTCAATATTCAGATTGAAAGGAGTTGATTTTGACAATAAGCGAAAAAGTGCAGCCCTGGATTTTTTTACTGTTCATCTAGTTTTACGTGACTCATATGGAACTACGCTATAGTACAAAATTTCGACAAAGCCAGTTCAATAGTCCCTGAGATATGTGATATTGAAGACTTTGCATTTAGATAGATCACCCTGTATATCCGTAAAAACTGAATTTACAACTTTTTTATCCTCATATACGAAAAGCATTCGTCCATACTACCTACGACTTCACTATGTCCACTTAAGTACGGAACACCCTGTATATTCCTACAGGCCCGATTAAAGCTTGATGATAATTGTTCCTCCTCGAGCTTATCTCTGTTTCTTTTTATCTAAATAAATTTTTCTAATTGCATATTACAAATTTGTTGTTAGGACTTGAAGCTCTGAAAATAGCTTTAATTTGACCACATGTATGTAATATTTGCATTCAAATATTTCAGGACATATGTATTTTAAACTTTCATCAACATATTTCTTCTTATTTTAAAACTGCTTTCTAAAAGCCAAGATTTCTTAATTTACCCATTCCCGAATATTTTACTTAGTATTTTTATACGAGCGCATGATCGCAACATACTCTACTTCAAATATACAGGGTGGCGCATCGAAAACGAAACAGACGCATTTACTGGCAGCTCAGTTTTTTTTTTTGAAAAACGCTCAGACCCGTCGATTTTGTTTTCGAGGGGGACACAAGTTTGGCGAAAAATCA